>MJUU01009399.1:42135-75359 GCA_002080025.1 Modiolus philippinarum
CTTAACCACCACTATTAAACCTCCCTCCAACGCCAATCATCCTAATGGAGCACAGGCAGTAGCATCATATTGAAATGAGCACACGAGCACAGCCAATACCATACTTGTAAGCCACTTGTATGTGATGTGAGCCGTACAAAATCGTAAATAGCATTAGTAAATCAAGAGTTATCACGTCTTTTGGACAAGGACACGATATAAGACACCTAGCAACTTAAAATTTGCCTAGCAACTCAAAAAGCGCGGAATAAATACTAGCAAGAATTATCTCCCTTCCTTTCGAAAAACAAAATGGCTGCTATGAACGCGGAAGTAATAGAAGACCACCACATATGAAATGAACAAAAACTGTGGGAACTTATCTCCCTTTTCTAAACGCGGACATGAGAGAAGACAACTTCAGAAATACAATAAAATGACAACTGTCGAACGACCTAGTTCGAGTTGGTCTGATTAGGGAAATACGCGCTTTCTCGTCTCCGAATGGGTACATACCCACTTACGATCACTCATGTGGTACACTAGATCACTATGGTGTTACAGGTTGATTCATCACATCAGGCAGCTTATGGGAGAAATACGTCCACTTCTCATGCGTGCTGTGATAAGGTCTAACGTAATTACCGTTCAAAATGTGTGAACCGTCCTTCAATTAGGACTACCTGCGGTTGCGCATGCGCAGTATAAACACTTTGTGTTCCGGTCATATGGCTTCCGCTTCCGGCAACTTGACATCCGGTGATGTCACTTCCGGTGATCTACCACTAAATTTGTTCGTGTTTATATACTACTTATGCATTTCTTATACGGTCCAATGTTATACTAAGTTTCGCCCTTGGTGGCCATGTTGGAAGAAGGGTCGACACCAAATTAACAAACTTGGTCAGCCTCTCACAAGAATCGTTAAAGCCATCTTTTGGTCAAATCCATTCAGCGGTTTACTAGTAGAAGATCCTTGTGGGTATTTTCCTTTAGGGTCCAAGATAACCATACTGTATTTTATGATCTGAGGGGGTAAGTCGTAGATTTTCACGGGGAGCCGGAAAACGGACGTTTGTGACAGTAAAATCTTAGATTTACCCCTGAAGAACCTAAAATACTGTTTGGTTATCTCTATTCTAATGCAAAATGGAAAAAGAACGTTTTATATCGATTTTAAAATTACAGGAAGTTTGGTGTGCGTCTGTGCAATTACGTTGCTATTGGTTCCGACGGTAAATCGTAGATTTTACCTCCTGAAAATTTTGAAGCTATCCAATCAAAATTAGCGTTACAAACATAAGTGCATTAGAATTTAGATTCACAGCTGGCGGCCACGTTGGATGACGGATCAGCGTCGAAGTAAAAACACTTGGTCAGTACCTAATAAGCATCAGTTATGCCAACTTTGGTTGAAATCTATTTTTCGGTTCTCTAGAAGAAAATCTTTGTATGCATTTCCCATAGGGTACAATGTAAAAATTAAGTTCACAACTGGTGGTAATGTTGGATGACGGATCGACATGAAAGTAACAACACTTAGTCAACACCTCACATGCATCATTCGTGCCATTTTTGGTTTTAATCGATTCAGCATTTCTCTAGAAGAAGATCGTTGACTACATTTCCCAAAAACAAAAAGATACAATGTTAAACTAAGTTTCGATCCTGGCAGCCATGTTGGACGACGGATCGGCACCAAAGTAACAAAATTTGGTCAGTACCTCATGAGCATAATTCATGCCATGTTTGATTAAAATCCATTCAGCGGTTCTATAGAGGGTGGTCTTTGTACCCTTCTCCCCATAGGGTCTTATATTAAACGAAGCTTTGCCGCTCGGTGGCCATGTCGCATGTAGGATTGGCACCAAAGTAACAAGAAGAAGATTTTTGCATGCATTTTTCCAATGTTAACCTAAGTATCCCCGCTTGTGGCCATGTTGGATGACGGATCCGCACCAAAGTAACAAAACTTTGTGAGCACCTCACACATATTTATTATGCCATGTTTAATTAAAATCCATACAGCAGTTCTCTAGAAAATGATCTTTGTATTTGTTTCCCCATAGGGTCTAATGCTGAACGAAGTCCTTACTTGACCCTGTTATACTGTCAAACGACTGTAACTATAATGACTCCCACGTAATCGATATAGATAGAGAAATAAGCGACCATGACGCTACAATTATTTATCTGAATATTCCACATAATAAAAACCATGATTTTATTTCTAACCTTGCAATATCTAAAATGTTTGTAAATTTTGTTGAAAACTAAGGAGTATCTCCCTCATGCAAAGCTCTGTCCTTAGCTGATTTTGGCTTTATATTTAGATCATATTGGTTATTTGTTCTCTACCAGTTTTTTTCAACATATTTGATTTTATGGTCTTCCAAATGTTTAGATTTTATCTGCACTGAAGAGACATAAGTTGTCGAAATGCGCATATGCAGAAAATAAATTCACAGTAACTTCGGTATTTAGTTATTTCAAGAGAAAAATATGGGATTATAAACAAATGTAATGAAATGATTGAAAACTTTGTCTGGTCTGTTGTTTTAAATGCGGATCTTAATATTGATGAAAATTGTGATAATTTTACAAAAACGTTTTTGTGTCTAATTTATGAATGTGTTCCGAGGAAGACGGTTACTATAAGACCAAGGGATAAAGTTTGGTTCAACTCGGAACTACGTCTAGATATTAGAAAGCGGGAACGTATGCGTAAAAGAGCTAAACAAACTCAAAATCCAGTTCATGTTTCAAATTATAAAAAACAACGAAATCATGTAAATAATATGAAAAAATATGCGAAGGAAAATTTCTTCCTAAATGTTAATAATTTACTTGATGATATGTCAGCTAATAAACCTAAATCGTATTGGTCGTTTATCAAAAAGCTTATCAAACAGGGAGGCACAGACTCTAGTATTTCTGTTCTGAAAGATGAACAAGGGAATTTTATTAGCGGATATTTTGACAAAGCATGTTTACTGAACGACTATTTTTGTTCGATTTCTTCTATTAATGATACAGATAAGGATATCCCATACTTTCCTCCTCGAACTGATAATGTAAAAGATATTTTCAATATATCAGCTAGTCAAGTACGTGATATCTTGCAGATCCTAACAATAGGTAAAGCGTCTGGATTAGACAACATCAGCCACCATATGTTAAAAAATACTTGCAATACAATATGTTACCCTTTAGCAGTGCTGTTTAATTTGTCCCTGAACTTTTCCGTCACAGTGGAAAGAAGCAAATGTCATGGCTTTGTTAAAAAAAGAAGACAAAACCTTAGTCTCTAATTACAGACCAATTTCTTTGTTGTCATCTGTGGGTAAAGTATTTGAAAGAATTGTTTTTAAAGAATTGTATAATTTCATTTACTCAAATGATTTGATATATAGATATCAGTCAGGATTTAAACCTGGTCATTCAACTGTTCATCAATTAATAGAAATATATCATAAAATATGTTTGTCCTTAGATAATCATGAAAACAGTTGTTTGGTTTTTTTTGTGATATATCTAAGGCGTTCGATAGAGTGTGGCACAAAGGACTCCTAATAAAATTAAAATCGTATGGCATCCATGGCAAACTTCTTAAGTGGTTCGAAAGTTATATTTCCGATAGAAAACAGAAAGTTTCCTTAAACAACTCTTCTTCACCATTAAAAATAGTATCAGCAGGTGTACCACAAAGATCAGTATCTGGGACCACTGCTTTTTCTAATATATGTAAACGATATTTCCGAATCTCTCACGTCATTATCTAGATTATTTGCTGATGACACTTCGTTGTTCTATTCTAGTCAAAACTCACTACTTGTTCAAGATGTTCTAAATAACGACTTAGAACAAATTAATCATTGGACAAAAGATTGGCTAGTTACCTTTAATCCTAATAAAACTAAAGCAATGGTATTATCGTATCAAAGGAATCCCCTCTTATTGATATAATGTTTGATAATGAAGATGTAGATATTGTTGCATCACATAAACACTAAGGAGTGATTTTTGATTCAAACGATAAATTTCATACTTACATAAACGAAATAATTAAGTCAGCTGGTAAGAAATTATCTGTTCTGCGTAAATTTAAATACACCCTGAAGCGAGATGTCGTAAACCAAATTCATTTAACTTTTATCAGACCGACAACGGAATATGCATGCGAACTTTGGGATGGTTGTGGTATAACATATACTGAAAAGCTTGAGAAAATGCAACTTGAAGCTGCACGTATAGTAACCGGGTTACCAATGTTTGCCAGTCGTGAATCTTTGTATTTTGAAACGGGTTGGGAATTACTTTCAGACAGAAGACGAAAACGAAAACTTAATTTGTTTTATCTAATCCATAACGATAGAGCTCCCTCATATCTTTGCGATTTGTTACCACCCAGAGTTGGAGAAGTTTCTAATTATAATTTTAGAAATAATTTGCACTATACTGTTACCGATTCTCGCTTAGAACTAACCAGAAATTCATTTTTCCATTCAACTATTCGTGAATGGAATGCATTAAATCAAGATGTAAAGCTTTCTCGTAGTATTAGTATATTTGAAAATAGTTTTAGTAAAAATTTATACAAATCACCGGCATATTTTAATTTTGGTGATCGAAAAACTAACATAGTTCATACACGATTACGCCATATGTGCAGTTTGTTAAAATCAGATATGTTTCGGGTAAACTTATTATTCATTCCCTCTTGTAATTGTGGCAGTCCATATGAAGACGCCATTCATTTCTTCTTCGAATGTCCGAAATATAATGAAGCACGGCGCGATCTTCATTCAGGTCTACAGTCTTTTAATGTTACGATACAACTTATTCTAGCGGGGGATGAATCTCTGTCAAATGATGAAAATTGTATTATTTTTACACTAGTGCATACTTATATAAGAAGAACTCAACGGTTTTAATTTTGTCATGATTCTCCATAAATATGTACACTCCTCTTTCTTTCTTTCTTTTCTTTATTTAATTTATTATTTCAAATGTTACCTCATAATAGTGACTTACTTGTGTTTTTGAAAATGTATGTTTAACTTATGTCGCCATTTATATTATATATATATATTATATTGTATGGGAGAAGACATTTGTTGTATAACTTTTGTCCAATCCCTTTTGCAAACTATTTTTGCGAATAAAATATGTTTAATGTAATGTAATGAACGAAGTGTTGCCGCTCGGCGGCCATGTTGCATGTCTGATCGACACCAAAGTAACAAGACTTGGCCAACACTTCATCGGCACCATTCATGCCAAGTTTGGTTTGAATCCATACAGTGGTTCTGAAGATGATATGTGAAGAAATTGTTTACCACGGACACTGGACAGACACCAGCCGACGGACGAGAGACGCAAAGTGATGGAAAAAGCTCGCCAATTTCTTCGGGTGGTTCCAAAAAGGGGGCCTGTCCTATTACTGCGTGCAGGTTATGTTAATTGTAACATATTTTATTTTGAAGAGGGGATGCAAGCAGATTTGAAAAAGCGGTTGGGGTGCGTAAGTGGAAGGGGGGGTCGTACTGGGGCTATTATAGCCCATGGACGAAGTGCGCTTTCGAGTGATTGAGAGAAGAAGAGACCCTTTATGAAATAATTATATGGTTATTGTCTTAGATTATATGCACCATGTCGAGCTTTTCTCATTCAAAAGGTTCGATTTCGGTGATTTATAACTTTCCTTTCAACTGGTAATTGAAACTGGATGGCCAAGCTGGAAAATTTATCATTAAATTTAGAGATTTCGTGTCTATGACGATTGTCCTTCACGCGATTTTGTTATTGTCTTATCAAAACACCCATGAAAGTATCGATAATATGTTCCTTTGATGCTTAAACGGAGTGTAAAGCTCGGCATGTGAGAAGTAGATTAACTAGCCAAGGATAAGAGTGTTAAGCCTAAGAATTTCTTTAAAACCAAAGAAAGCAATTATGCCCAAAAAAGACAGTAACAAACAAAGACTGAGAAAAGAAATCCATTGAGCAAAAAGCAAAGAAACCAACCTCCAAAAAACCAGCAGCTAAGAAACCTACAACAAAGCCAGCTGAAGTGAGGCTAAATTTCATAAAAAGACAAAAACTACAACACAAAAGAAAGTCAAGACACCAAAGAAGAAGTGAAGTAAAGAGCTTATCTCTTACATATGCAAGCAAAAGCCTTTTAAGGGCTACCAAACGTTTCGAAAAGATATTTAGTTGTATCAATTTTAAAAGTTAAAATAGCTTTCTGGAAGTGTATTTTCTCTTTCTTACTTATTTCCTTTATGTCCCTTTTCTGTATGTATTTGTTTATTTATGAATAATTAATTTATTTATTTTTTTTTTTTGCTTATTTATTTTGCAATCAGTCCTCCATATTAAAACACAATAGGCCAAGTGCGAATCGATGAGATCGTTATAATAGTCTAAGCAATAGATGCGATGTCAATAAAGAAATTAGTACTGTAATTACTGTAATAAAATCAATAATGTCTATTACAGTAATAATGATTTTTTCAACAATCGCATATATTGCTTGACTATAGTAATGATCTCGTCGATTCGCACTTGGCCGACAGTGTTAAAATGTCTTTCTTTGTTGAGTCCCGTTCTCGAAATCCCGTCAATATATTCAAACACTATTGAAAATAACCTTTTCCCGGTTCTCGACCTAAATTTTAAGCGATTCCCGACACCAGTTCCTGTTTTCCCATGCATTTTTATTTTCGCCGACCCCGACTTCCCCGCTCACCTAAAAATCAAATCTGCATGCTTCCCGCTCACTTCAAAGTCGACCCGCAAACCGCACTGAGACACACAATAGTTCCTCTTGTGAATACGGCGAGCTTTTAATTGGGTAATAACACAGACTCTGGACTTCGGGCTCCAATCTTTTAAATATGGTACTCAGGGCTCCAAAACTATGGTTCAAACACAAGAACCGCGGGCTTCAACACTGGGTGCTTCGGGCTCCAATATAAGGATATCGGGCTCCACTCACTGAGCTACGGGCTGCACTCAACGGGCTCCGTGCTCCAACACAAGGACACCAGGCTGCACTCAATGGGCTCCGGGCTCCACATACTTGAAATCCAAGAAATCTGTGTGCTGTGGAGCCCGTGAGTGATTTTACCCCATATTAGAGTAATATTCGAAATATCCTGAGAAATAATCAGTAGCTATTGTCTTATCAAATCACCCATGAAAGTATCGATAATATGCTCCTTTGATGCGAAAGCGAATTGTAAAACTCGGCATGTTTTGTAAAAACAATATAATGAGTATTATCACGGGCTCCAAAGCTCTCTGAGAATCTGGAGCCCAGTCAGTGCAGCCCGGAGCCCTGCGATTGGAACCCGAGGCCCTGGTGTTGGAGCCCGGATCCCTAGTGTTGATGCGCGGAGCCCGTGTGTTGGAGCCCGGAGACCTTATGTTGGAGACTGGAGTCCCTTGTTCCAAAATGGTTAAAGCCAGGTGCCCCTGTTATTCCTATAATATATATTTTACGAAAACGCTACAAGAAATGCAAAAATATGTTTGGGCTGGGTTGTACACTTTGAACACAGAAAAAATTAAAAGTTAAAGTAAACAAATAAACAGACAAAAAATGATAAAATGAGCGACTATCTTAATTATACACATAGTCATCGTCAAATTTGCCGAAACAAATTATCGGTTTGTGGTTTAAAGGTGTTTTTTTTATCTTGCACTGTTTTGAAAGCAAAAGGGATAGGACACAAGTTATTCATCATTATTAAAATAAAAATGATAAAGTTTACAAAATGACGACAAACAAAATTATTGATATCATAAATATGGGATTAGGATATAACAATAGAAAATAAAAAAACAACAACTAGAGGAAATCTGGACGGGAATAGAAAGAAGAATGTGATAAATGCTTTTTTTCAGTAGATTTTTGAGAAAATATCATGAAATTCTTTATACTGTTTTATTTCAGGTGTAAGCTCTAAAGGGGCAACAAAGTCTTTTGAATTACCTTTTCAAAATTTTTGCTGATTTTTTTTCATGATTTTATTTGTGAGATTGTGTACCCAATGGTTCTTTGAAAAAAAAGTTTTCGCTGGACAGACGAACGAATGCCAGTACTTTATTTTAATATTCATGATAAAACGGTATTTTTTTTTCAAATCAGAATTAATTTCTAGTCCGATTCCAGTGATAAAATAGTACTGTTAAAACTAGGAGAGTAATCACGTGCTTATCAGTCATGTGACGTCAAGAATCACAATCATGTTTAAACCTCATCATCATAAAGACGTTTGCACATCATATAATGACAACACGACCGGATATAATGAAGTGTTAAAACACCACATCATATAATGTTGAATCGACATCATATAATGGTGAATGCACATCATATAATGTAAAACCGACATCATATAATGTTGAATCGACATCATATAACGATGAATGCACATCATATAATGTCGAATGCACATCATATAATGTTAAAACGACATCATATAATGTTGAAAGCACATAATATAATGTACAATGTACATCATATAATGATGGTTGCACATCACATAATGATGATTGCAAATCATATAATGTTGAATGCACATCATATAATGTTGCATCCACATCATATAATGTAAAATGCACATCACATAATGTCGGTTGCACATCATATAATGTCGGTTGCACATCATATAAAGTTAAGTGCACATCATATAATATTGTTTCCACATGATAAAATGTAAGTTGCACATAATATAATGTCAATGTCGAATGCACATCATATAATGTTAAATAGACATCATATATCGTCAAATGCACATAATATAATGTTGGTTGGACATGATATAAAGTTGAATGCACATCATATAATGTTAAATGCACATCATATAATGTTAAATGCACATCATATAATTACGAATGCACATCATATACTGTTGATTGCACATCATATAATGTTGATTGCACATCATATAATGGTAAATGCACATCATGTAATGTTGATTGCACATCATATAATGGTGACTGCACATCATATAATGGTAAATGCACATCATATAATGGTAAACGCACATCATATAATAGAAAGTGAACATAATAAGACAGTTTTGGCGTTCCATACATCATTGTGGTATGATGTGTAGTTGATGAGAAATAGACCTAAATGCAAAATTTAACAAAAGTCACTGAAGCGTAAAATATAGGTAAAAGCCACTTGATGAGACATAATTTGTCGAAATGCGCATATGCAGAAAGTAAATTCACAGTAACTTCGGTATTTAGTTATTTCTTACCACTGGGTCGATGCCACTGCTGGTGGACTGTTAGTCCCCGAGGGTATTCACCAGCCCAGTAGTCAGTACTTCGGTGCTGACCCGAAAGCCGATTATTTTTGAAACCTTACAATATCTAAAATTTTGTAAATTTTATTGAAAACTAAGGAGTATCTCCCTCATGCAAAGCTCTGTCCTTAGCAGATTTTGGCTTTACATTTAGATCACTTTGGTTATTTGTTCTCTATCAGTTTTTTATCATTTTTGAGTTTATGGTCTTCCAAACGTTTAGATTTTATCTGCACTGATGAGACATAATTTGTCGAAATGCGCATATGCAGAAAGTAAATTCACAGTAACTTCGATATTTAGTTATTAATTAATTCTTGATGTTTTGGGTAGTACTCATAAAGGTGCTTAATTTGATGCGACATCATTGTGGTACGATGTGTAGTTGATGAGAAACGGACCTAAACACAAAATATATAAAAGTCACTCAACCGTAAAATATAGATCATGGATCCCTAATTGTTAATGAATTTGGTAGTACTAATCAAGGTATATGTACTGATGTGATATTATTAAAATATTACAAGATGTCAGCAAAATATGGATCTAAACGCAAAACTTAACATCGGGACCTACGGACGGACGGACAAGGGTAAATCTATATGCCGCTTCCACTACGTGGCGAGGCATATACAAAGAAGAGTAAACGATATTCACAATTGCAAGCAATAGCCGATGTCAGCCCAGAGAACTCATTCAATAATTCCATCTCATTAGCATTCTCAAAATATACGTTAAAATCAATTTTGATCGAAATCGGACAAAGATCTATTTTTTTTACATATTTAGTCGGCAATCTTGGAATTCCGGAGCACCTGATGATACCTCAGTTTATGTACAAAAATGTATGGGTTCACACTGCTAGTGCTTTAGTTATGTGGCGTTCTTGTTCATTTCGTTTATTTGTTTTGTCTTTGTCATACCGTCTCAATTGATGTTGGATATGAATTGCCGTGATTTTGGATTTATGATTCTAGAATTTCCCCTTTCCTCGTTCTTGCTTCGATATTCGTTTGCCGATGCATTTAATCAGTTAGTTGCATAAATCCATTCCTACTATCTTATCTTAACATTTATAGAAAATATGAACAAAATCTGCTAAGCATTTTCTGAGATAGTTAATCATCATTTTTTTCTTAAATGAAAATGACGACCATCTTGGAAAGGGCCGCCATTATGACTTTTTTTTAAATATTCTACTTGTGTTGATATAACATCATACCATCAAGTCATTAAAAAAAATCAATCTGACAAAAATTATTGGAATAATAATAAGAAAAAGAAGAAGAAGAAGAAGAAACGTTGAATAACAACATATCACACCAACGTTGTCTGGAGTGACATGATGACATATTTTAAACGTACCAAAAACAAAAAAATACTACCAGTATTTTTAAAAGCAAACTCGAAAGGATGTTATAATTGGAGATTTATCGCTGAAAACTTAAAAAAGATCCTTTTCGTAATATTTGATGTAGTTTTGAGCACTTGATAAAACTGTGTCTGTTGAGTATTCACATAATGCTAAAAATTATCATTTTGAGCACCTGCTGATGTGGACTATCCGCCTAGTGTAATTATCAACAAATATGGACTGGTAGTAAGGTCAGTTTTTTATGAAAAGACTTTACTAGAGCATATTGAAGAAGAATGCACTATCAATATTCTTATAATTCCTTGTTTTAACAAGGTGTAAAACTTAAATCATACTTGATCTAAAGTACATTATTGTTTCGTTCATGTTCAGACCTGCTTTATGTATAGTAAACTTCATGTGATAGTCACCCGTTTTCGTGTATTCTAAAAAAACTTTAAACAATGATTTTTCAGGATTGTTTTTCCTTTTCATTGACGAAAGATTTGGGTCTGAAGTTATGTTTCCCTTTATAGATATACTTATTTTTTCATGTTAAGTAACAATTCCGAAGTTACAGTGGATTTAAATCTGCATTTTGCCTACCGACAATTTATACCTGTGTATCCCTTCAGTGCAGATCATATCAAAAAATTTCGAAAGTATGTGTAAAAAATGAGCTAGAGTATCTCAAATGGAAGCAAAAATTAGATAAGTAAAGATAACTGAAAGTTTATACCAACAGTATATACTAAAATTTTTGTTGTCATATAAAGGTCCCTACCTATACACATGTATTTTTAGGAAGAACCATAATGAGCTTAATTTACAGAGAAGATCTAATTACGCAATTTTCAAATCTTTACAAAATATTCTAAAAAGTACAGGCAATATATGTACACAGTATATACTTGATTGTGACTTATATTTCTTTAACAATTCTAAATTGCGGAGGGGATTTTTCAATTAACTTTGGTTTACTTCCTTGCTGGAGTATCTAATGTCACTTTCGGTTTTATGGAAGTTCAAACTGTGAATGCTTTGGTTTTGAATATTGTGTTTTTAATTCTGCTATTTATAATTGTTTATTGTCTGTCATTTGTGTTTTGTGTACTCTGTTTAATCATGTCTCTGGACTTTGATTTTTGTAATAACTAGTCCTTTGTCCCTTTGATATTCTACTGCCGTGCTTTTATTTTTTCACTGAATAAAGATAGATTAGTAAATACAAATTTAAGCAACAAACAAACCCCGTAAGATCTTTGTTTACGATCAACATTACAAAGATACGAATCAGAAATTATCACTGTAATTAGAACTAGTTCATCTAAAATAACTACAATAGTCATCTAATTAAGACAATCAAATTCTGTGTATTTGCTACTTTTTACTCTCCTTTCATTACAATTATTTACACGTTTACATTAAAAATAATTATAACAAGTTCGCAAATCATGTAATAACAATGGCTTTATTAAGAACTGTTCTGACATCCTTGCTTTTTATATGCTTATTTTTCCCTTGGTGTAAGTAGGACTTCAAACGAAAAGCAATACTGTAACAACCACAACCTAATACAAATAATCATTTTAGCCTTTTTCAAGTTCAAGTAGTTTTTTTAATATTTTAATAGATCTTTTTTTGTTATTTATGACTTCTCAGCTGAAGCATTGAAGGTTCATTAGCTTTCAAATTGTTTATTATTTACAATAAGATCCAATTTCTATTTAGTCGTATTCCACATATTAATTTTTACCCTTTTTTATGACTGACGTAGATATGATCACGTGATCTACAGGTATTATAATGCTTTATCTATATCGAATGAAAAAAGAAATTATGAAATAAAAGTCAATTTTCCTCCATTTTGTCAAGCATCTCATATTTATTAAGATCATTTCACATTAGTAAGTACAAAAGAAAACATGATAGCGGGAACATCTTAGTTTTATTTTTCCGTTTTATGACATTACATACACTGGCAGATATGTTATGATCTTGTTTCGCCATTTTGATCTTATTACGATCTTTACATGCTTAACACAAATTTGTTACGACGTTGTAAGATTTTCAGTTGGTTTTCAAGATAGTTGATTTCAATCACGATCAAGACGTGTTAAGATAGTTTAAGATCAAATAAGATCAACTTGTCAATTGCGTTCCAGAACGATAAAGACGAGGAAATTTTGTTAAGATCAAACAAGATCTCAATTAGATCTTGTTTGATCGGAACAAACTTAACACATCTTGATCGCCCTTCATTGCAGTTATCTTTTTTTATCTTAATTAACTGAATATGTCTTGATCGTTCTGAAAGCGATACGACTGAATATGTTACTCGATCCTAACCAAATGTGTTAAGTCTGTCAAGATCGTGACATGATATAAATGGCCAAACAAGAATCTAACATATTTAACAGTGATGGCTTAATTATTTTATGCACTAAGTAGTATATGTGTTGTGGGTACTGTCAAGATCGTGACATGATAAAAATGGCCAAACAAGAATCTGACATCTTTAACAGTGATGGCTTAATTATTTTATGCACTAAGTAGTATATGTGTTGTGGGTACAGTGTAGGAGAACTTCAATAATATTATGAAGGTCTAGTTATTCTACAATACTAGCTTATTTTTGATAAGGAGACATTTAATAAACTCGGTCGACTACTTAATTTTGATTTGATCTTAATTCATCCTAGATTTTCAGGCCGTGCAGATTTTAATAGAACTTTGTTTGAAATGCATTGTAATTTGTTGATTATTTATTTCATATCTCGAGAATAAAAGCATTATGATCGATTTTTGCAAAATTTAATTCCCAAGTGGTTCATATTCATATTTGTAAAAGGTAACATAATTGCTGATTTATACTGTATAAAATTTATCAGACTAGTGCTAGCTTCCTATATGGAGTAACACCTGTTTACAATATTATAATAGGTAAGAAACGTGGAAGAATTTCACGTTTCTAAACAAGTAATGATTTTCATCGCCTGATACCTACTCGAGTTATGTAATTTCTAGATATAAAAGCAGTTTTTATCAAGTGATTGATAATGATTTTTGCCATAAGTAACTTGCAAATTTGATCATGGTTTACGAAAACTGACGTTGATAAAAAATAATAATAATAGTATCTTCATATCGGTCCAGTGCTCTGATGTTATAAATATCGTTACCTTCTTTCAAAACAAAATTTGTAATAGAACTGAATGTTTGGAAAAAAAGTTGGTATCAACATGATCCTTTGTTCCATAATGGATTAGAATGATATCATTTTAGATTGGTGGATCATGTAGAAATTCTTGTTTTGAATTGGTACAGCAAACGGTTGTGAAATGCCATTTCCGCTTTCTCACAAAAGCACTTTTGCTAAATTTTGGTGTGGTGTAGCTGCTTTTAGAATCACAACTATGAGATATTAGAATTAAAAATAAATTGAGGGAGTGTTTGGAAAGTGTAAGAGTGAAGACGGCGTTCATATTTTATTATGTTGTCACATTGATCATCCTTGTAGAGATTTTTTTATTGAACATTGCATGGTTTAAAATAACAATCGAAAATTGGTATTTTTAACGTTGAGTTTATTGAGATAAATAGAAAAGCCAATAATTAAGGACGAAGCTACGCAAAAGGGAGACACCCCTTGGCTATATAATTATTTATCGTAAATATAGATCATAAACGCTTTCAAATAATTTTGATTTTCAGGCAAGCACCGACGTACTGGTTACTGGGTTGGTAAATACCCTCGGGGAATAACAGTCCAACGGCATAGGCATCGGCAAAGTGGTAATAAATAACAAAATACCACAGTTAACTGTGAATTTAATTTCTGTATATAGCGATTTCGTAATTTCTTCTCTATCAGCTTTTACACATATTTCGATCTATGGATTTCCAAATGTTTTGATTTGATCTGCACTGATGAGACATAAGTTGTCGAGATGCGCATATGCAGAACCTAAATCCACATTACCATCGGTATTTTGTTATTTGTTTCCACTGGGCCGATGCCATAGCTGGTGGACTGTTAATCCCCGAGGGTATTCCCCAACCCAATAGCCAGTACTTCGGTGCTGGCCCGAAAACAGATTTTACTCGAAGATTTGCAATATCTATATTTGAGAAAATTTTGTTAAAACCTAAGGAGTATCTCCCTCTTGCATAGCTCTGTCTTTAGCTGATTTTGGCTTTTCTATTGGTAATTTGTGCTCTATCAGCTTTTACACATATTTCGGTCCATGGATTTCCAAATGTTTTGAATTGATCTTGCACTGATGAGACATAAATTTTCGAAATGCGATTATGCAGAACCTAAATTTATAGTAACATCGGTATTTGTTATTTGTTACCACTGGGCCAATGCCACTGCTGGTGGACTGTTAGTCCACGCGGGTATTCACCAACCCAGTAGCCAGTAATTTTGAAAGTTGGGTCAAGGAGTGCGCGTCACTAAACCTGCATTGGGTTATATTGTATGTTGTATATACTTAAGGGAAACGGAATTGAAAAAAGGGAGGTCTGAGTACCCATGCATAAACCGGTTTAACCCTACCGCTAGCTGTTTCTAGTGCCGGTACCGGGTCCGGCTATCCCGAGTTCCTATCGTTGTCTACGTCTGTCGTTTGTCTATTTATTGTTTTTCTTGTGCAGTTCCCTAGTATATTATGTCATGTGATTGCAATTTCCGGTCATAGTGAGTTTTTCCTGTTATCCTTTTTTTTTAACATATATCAATATCCAATGATTTATTTTCAATTTCTAAAAATGTACTTTCAAATATACTTTTTTTAAAGTACATAGGTGTATAAAAGTCATACCCAATTACTTCAATCAAATAAATAACCCTGAATCAAGTTTAAGTAATATTTTTGCAAGCTGGCACAGGAAATGTAAATGGTATCGGCTTTTATTTCTGGAAATCCATAATACCAATAAAATCAGTTTAAAACACTTTGACGGTTTTGAATCTCAAACTTACAAGCATTTGTTAAAAACGGACAAGAAGTTTTAGTGTTTGCTTAGGAATAAATTATATCACACCTTCAAATTTGGATTTGTTTGTATAACTGTCATGATTACTAATATAACTAAATGATTTTTTATGATTTATGAATTTATGTAGTAAAAAACAATAATAGTTTAGTCAGATACTTATACTCAAGTGAAAAAATATTTGTCTGAATATATTTCCGTAATTTAAACGCACACGTTTCCAAGCTTGCCAAAGGAAAGATAAAAAAATCTCAAACTTCAGTGATGAATTTAATGAAATATTATCTGATATTAAGAGAACGATTTTTCGAATTTAAGGTCCTGATACTTCTATCTGACTATTTTGGATTATTTTAAATTCTACTGAAGAGAGATTACTCTTTGAAACACATGAACAGCAAAACAAATTTTACTGTTCATTATGCCACTTTGGTATTTTGAAACCATTGGGCCAATGCCACTGCTGGTGTACCAGATGTCCTCTATGGTATTCATCAGTTGAAAAGTCTGAGTAATTGACTTGTTTGAAAATTTCACCTAACGCTTTATTGAAATTCATTGTTTTTATCAAAATTCTAACAAGCCTTCGTTCCGTGTGTGATACTAAGAGGGTGTCCTTGGTACTGGATTTGGCCTCCTCTTTCGATATTTTTTATTGAGTACTTATTTTCTTACTATTTTTGGATTATGGGTTCCATATAATTTGATTTGAATGCTGCTGTAGAGAGGTTACTCCTTTACTCCTCGAAATGCGCATATGCAGAAAATAGATTAACAGTAACTTCGGTATTGTGTTACTGGTCCGATGCCTCTGCTTGTGGACTGTTAGTCCCCGAGGGTAAGCAGCATCCCAGTAGTCAGTACTGACCCGAAAACCGACTTTATTGAAACTTGCAATATATATCTAAATTTTACAAAAGTTTCTTTAACACTAAGGAGTATTTCCCTCATGCATAGCTCTGTCCTTAGCATAATTTTGGCTTTTCTTTTTAGATCATTTGTTTGTTCTCTATCATACACGTTTTTCGGTTTATGGACTTCCAAATGTTTTGGTTTGATCTGCACTGATTTAATTTAATGCTTTATTTATTTAAAGGGGATTACAAACAGCCCGAAGGCTACAAAGTTGCTCTCCTCGACATATAAAAACAAGACAATATAATACAAGACAAAATACAATACAACCTATCACTCACACACTCACACTTTCAGTACAATATTTACAATTCATGTTTAATTAAGTTATGGAGACTGTTAATCTAAGATCGCTTGGGATCTTATTCCATTCCCTGACTGAGGAAGGAAAAAAAGATGATGAGAATTTAGATGTACGTGCATGTAATGGTAAAATTTTATCCGTGCGACGTAGATTATAATTTTCTGTGTTATGATTCACTAAAGGACAACAATCAGATAAATATTTTGGACAATCATTATTTATGATTCTGAAGAGAAAGATGATTTTATATATTTTACGTCAAATATATAAAGGGTATAGATCTAGTTCAGTCAACAAATCTTTGTGTATACGAAAAGCACCTGTCGACAGGATTGCTGCTCTCCTTTGAACTTTTTCTAGTAAATCACTTTCATTTACAGTACAGTTATCATAAAATATGTCGCAGTAGTCTGAAATAGGAAGAATCATAGATTTATAAAGTTTTTCTAAACATGTTCTCGGTAACAATCTTTTCATTCTTAACATAATGTCCAATCTTTTATTTGATTTTTTGCAAATGGAAGTTATATGTTTCTCCCATGATAAATTTTCTTGTAAAATTAAACCCAGATGTTTGTGTTCAGGTACCCGCTTTAGTATAACTCCATCTAAAATAAGATCATCATTTATAACTTTTTTGGTTGAATTACTAAAAATCATATATTCATTTTCATTTGGGTTAAAAGTAACTCTCCACTGGGAGGCCCACCTGCTTAATCTTGTCAGATCATTATTTAACACATTTAATGAGTTGAGATTATCAATAACTTTTACCAGGGTTGTGTCATCAGCAAAAAGCTTCATTTGACTTTAAATATCATGATTTATATCGTTAACATACACTAAAAATAATAAAGGACCTAATATTGAGCCCAAGGAACACCTGCATTAGTAAATTTTATATTTGAAGATTTGCCATTTATCACAACTTTCTGAGATCGGTTCAACAAATAATTTTCAATAAAATTAATCAAGTTACCACTAATTCCCAATTGTTTTAATTTAAAAATTAAACCATCATGCAATACTTTATCAAAGGCTTTAGATACATCCAAGTGATATTGGTTGATAATTACTTTGTTTATCACCACTTTTGAATACAGGACAAATATTTGCTACTTTCCATATTGTTTGAAATTCTCCATTTGACAAACAATAATTTAATATTCTTGTAAATGGTTTACAAAGAGATTGGGCACACTCTTTAAGCACTATATTAGTTAATCCATCACAACCTGAGGACTTGTCTTTATTAATTTTTGATAACAATTCAAATACTTCATTTTCATTTGTTTGCACATGCTCTAATGTATTGTTACACAAAGGGTTAAATTGGGGAAGAAGGGGATGCACTGATGAGACATAAGTTGTCGAAATGGGCATACAATGTATACAGAAAATAAATTAACAGTAACTTCGTTATTGTGTTATTCAAACACATATACAGCATAACACAATTTACTTTTTTAATATGTAAATTGGGTATTTTTGTATTTTCACTGTCCTTTTCATTTAAGCACAACATATTAATGTTGGTTCGTGAATTGATGTATCATTTATCAAATTCTGACGGAATAAATTCCTTCTGACAATGTAAATTTACACTAATTACTAAATGTATTATTTCATCACAATGTTTACATTATTAGACATGTCGATTGCGTCAAATAGGACTGCTAAAAATAGGACAAGTACTGAACACTTCTCTTTTCAACGCTTAATCAACCAGTACGGCTTCCCTCTGAAAAAGCAAGACCATTTAAATATCCAAGAGGACCTTTGGACATAATTTGAATGGAGGTCGTGAGGTTAGAATTTAAAAAGTGGTCTACTCACAAATCTCGTTATGGTTTTACAAATAAAACCTATTTTTTATTTAGGAAGATAGGTAATCTAAAATTTAGATACACGATTTTTTTTTTATTCTTACGCGAAAGAAATTTTGCTATAACAAAATACCAAAGTTACTGTGATATGACTTTGAAATAAAAAAAAGGGATACAAAGGATGACCACAGTGCTTCATTTTTTGAAAACTCGATTATTTCGTAGGAATATAAAGGGAAAGAGGTTTTGCTGTCATCTGTCTAAATATTATTCTTTTTCCATTTTAATCACACAGCATCTCTTTAAGAATAATTTATAATTGTTTAGAACATACTTCGTCACCGATTTAAAAGAAAAATTAATAAGTTTAGAATGAATTTTCGTAGAACCATCTTAGTTAAATTTAAGCTTTGATTGGCATTTTTTTTAAAAATATCCTACCAACTATTTTTCTATTGCCATATTGCATCTTAGTTGGACATTACGTGAATGTCTAACAAAATTCATTTTGTTTGTTTTAACTATTTTGCTACCGCCATATTGCTTCTTATTTGCAAATTACTTGAAAATCTAACAAAATTCCTTTTTTTTTGTAGTTCATTGATACAATGTTTTCATTTTACTAAGTAATAATAAACTGAATTTACAATAACAACGACAACAAAAATCAATCAATCAATCAATACAATAACTATATTGCAACTTTCATGGCAACCAAAAAATCTAAAATAAAAAAAAAAACCAGACTGTTTTGACCTCTCTCTGTACTGGTTATAGGATGACTCTTTCTACTATTGATTAACCATTTTAGCATATTTAATAATTCAATATTTTGTTAGAGCTATGAATTAAATGATAGTGAAGTTGAACATCTCTCTGGGTATTGTTAACAAAGATCAAATGGTACTAAACTGACGATTTATTTCCAAATCACACTTAAAATAATTACTAAATAGGAAAGATACAGATCAAAGTCTTGATTTGATAACTGACATGAGACACTTTTGACAGCTAACAAAATTTTACCATTATTTGAATTTAAATAATCCCTTATGTACAATAAATTATAAATATAGTACATATTATTCCAAATAGTAACATATTTAAATGTTGACAGTACAATAACAGCACCAGTCAGCAATAAAATAGGAATAAAATAAGAACCTTTTTTTCCTTTTTTGAAATTCTTTTCAATCCATAATAATTAAATCTTGAATATTTTAATGATAATTATATTCCAAGTTGTTTTCCTTGAAGGGTTTCCTTATTTTTACAAGACTGATCTTGTTGGATAGGGAAATACAAATAATACAATTATCAAGTTCATATGGAAACATTAGAATGGAAACTTTACACCATGCAAACGAAGTATGGGTCTATATAGAAACACTAGAATGGAAACTTTTACACCCTACTAACGAAGTATGGTTCTATATAGAAGTCACCCTGTCTATCCGTGTGCCGGTCAGTCCACCAAACAATCCGTCCATGTACTATATCAGTGCAAGACCCCTTAGACGGCCTACTGGAATTCCATGGGCATAAAGTAATGTGGATGCTGCTTTAAATCAGGAAAAAGAATATTATTTAGACCTTTCAAAATTGAGGGCCGGTTATGCTTTGTACATTTGCCACAATACCTCTGAAAGAAAACAGGTAAAAAAAAGAATTTATGCATTACCTTTTAATATCGAATTCCGAATTTTATTTTCGGTATATGAAGACATTTTGGACTCTTCTAGTTTGATCATTATTCAAAGCAATATGATTTTTCGCTTATGTACCCCTTATTTTTTCCCCATAGTTTTATGTTACACATTATTTAGGGCGTTCTGACAAAATGTTTTTGAATCCTATTTTTTATGACACATTCAATCATCGATACACATTTCTTTTGTTAAGTCTTTGGAAAACTCAGCGGAGTTCAGTTTTCTGTCATATTTTCAGTCGCTTATATCTAAATAATTTGGATCAACATATTATTTTGTGCTTAAATTACTTTTTTTAATCTTTTAACAGGAAATCTTATTTTTTTCTGAATTTTATTGTTTCTCAATTCAGAAGGGAACCTCTTTAAGAAAGAAAAATAGATGTGACACTATTAAAAAAAATTTATCTGCCTTTTAATTCCGTTGTTCCGAGTGATTTTTTTTACGCTTTTTCCAAGACTTTTTCTGCATCACAAAATATATTTTGCACTTTTTTTTTGCCGATTTAAAATTTTCTTTTCTCATATTGCCTTTTGTTCTTTCTTTGTAACAAAAACTTTGGTGAGACAAGCTACACTCAAACTTTCCAGGCCTAAATTATAGTCTTCGTTCTCGAATTTGTCTGCGCAACAGAAGTAATAATTAGCGTTTATTTATTTGTCCGATGCGGACAATTGTAGTTTAGATAAATAAAACTTAGGAAAAGTAAGACTCGAAAGAGACACTCTTAATCTTGCCCTTGGGTGTGTGAGATTCCCTTATCTCACGCACCTATCCGTGTTTAATTCGAGTCCCTCTCTTTCAAAAACAGGTTATAATTTTTCCGAACGTTTATCATTATAATGATGTTTATTATGTCTTGAAAGACAAAAAGCAATATGATCTCCTCTCACTATGTTTTTGATAATCTGTGATATTACCTAAAATAATATGCGATACTAAATTTGAGATAATAAATAAATAAGCTCACATCAAAATACTCCATAAACTCATAAAAATGAAAATACGAACTCGAATGCGAACTCACTAAATATGTAAACAAAGTCGGTTAGAAGGTGATTTTTTTTGTTTTGGTCTACATTGACAAACGCTGTAGAAATAACAAAATACCGAAGTTACTGTTAATTTATTTTCTGCATACATTGTATGCCCATTTCGACAACTAATGTCTCATCAGTTCATTTGGAATATTTTACGAAAGGAAATGGAGTAAATGAACATGAAACCATAACACATGTCCACTGGAAGTTCATTAAAAGAAAAATGTGTATAAAAGCTGATCAAGAACAAATAACCAAATGATCTTAATAGAAAAGCCAAAATTCAGCTAAGAACACAGCTATTCATGAGGGAGATACTCCTTAGTCTTAAACAAAATTTTGTAAAATTTAGATATTGCAAGTTTCAGTGAAATCGGTTTTCTAGTTAGCACCGAAATACTGATGACTGGATTGGTATATACCTTCGGGGACTAACAGTCCACCAACAGATGCATCGGCCCAGTGGTACAAAATAACAAAATACCGAAGTTACTGTTAATTAATTATCTGTATATGCGTATTTCGACAACTTATTCTTATCACTACAGATCAAACCAAAACATTTGGGAGTCCATTAAAAGAAAAATATGTAACAGCTGATAGAGAAAACATAACCGAATGATCTAAATAAAAAAGCCAAAATTCAGCCAATGATAGAGCCATGCATGAGGAAGATACTCCTTAGTTTTAAACAAATTTTTTTAAAATTTAGATATTGCAAGCTTCATGAAAATGAATTAAAAACTCATCCTCAAATAAGATATCTAACATATAAGAATCAGCGATTTGAGTCCAAGTAGTACATGGAATTGAAAACGAAAGGAAATGGGGTAAATGTCAAGGAGACAACCTCCCATATCCAGGTTAAAACGACCCAAAACAAAGCATCTAGGGGTCACCGTACTGTCTTCAACACAGTGAGGAACCTCACACCATATAGCAAGCCCTAAATGGCCCCCAAAAGGTAAAAAAGTGAATAAATCTAAGGAAACAAAACACATCCAATAACCCAAATATCAAGAAACTAAAATTTTATAAGAAGACACGGACAAGCCAATGACCAACATATTCCTGACTTGTGACAGGCGCAAAAATTGCGGTGGGGTTAAACTCGTTTTCTTGGATCCAAACCCTCTCCCTATGTGTGGTGAATGGCTAAAAAATAAATACAAAAAAGACTCACATAAAAAATCAAACTAGAAAAAAGTCCAACTTATCAAGACGAGTACCCTTACAATGAAGTACATAAAACATGAAGACAATACACACAGGTACTGCCCGGACAAATGCTCGCAATTACTGACAGCTAGCTATGGACATAATTACCGTTGACTATGATATCAAGCCTTCTTACATATGAAACGTCAATTGAAATACTTCTAAATAGATTTGGTATAACAACTTCATCAATTATGAAAGAAGAACATGTGTAATGCCAAATACTGCCAATATGAAAAATTGTTTAAATTTAGTTATGGTGTAAAGCATTTAGGAGATGATAAATAGTTTTGCCAACAAAAACCAGAAGTAAAGATTTAACAACAATGCTGTATTTATATCCTTTATGAATAAGTTTGTTCAACGGATTAATAAGTTTGGAAGGACAATTTTTGAATTTATGCGCTTTGTAAATGATATTGCCAGAGAAGTTTGGATGTGAAATGCCCTGATGTATAAGAGCCTTGCATGTAGAACCAAATTTTCTTAATAAGTCAATGAATCTTTAATAAAACTTAGAGAATGTTTTTTTTAATTTATGATATCTAAACCCTTGATGCAGAAGTTTTTCAGTGAGACAAACATTTCTGTCATAGAAGTCAGAACCATCACTACATACTTGTGCATATCGAACAAGTTGTGACATGTAGACCCCGTAAGAAAGGCGCTATCGGAACATCGCCGTCGAGATGGGGAAAATTAACTATAATTATACACTATAGTTCTATATTATAACTCAGGCTTGTGATTTTGTCAGAATATCTTATATTTTAAAAAATTCAGGAATATGATTTTTGTGATTTATTAAGTGCAGATAGATAAAATGGGACGATTTGGTAGCCAAAACGGGTTAAACCCTACCGCTAGCTTTCGCTAATGATCGTACCAAGTCCTGCTATGCCGAATTCCGATCGTTGTTTGTCTTGTCCTTTTATTGGAGTTTTTATTGTGTAGTTTCCATGTGAATTGTGGCATGTAATTGTGATTTTCACCCGTTGTTGATGTCTTGACGAAGAAGGAGAAAGATATGAATCGGTATTCTATTGGTCAATCATATTTGGTTGTATAATTTCCGCTTTATTTATTGTCCTATTGATTCCTAGTCAGGTTGTGATGGAATTGATCATAGTTGGTGCGTCGTTGCTCAACACCGACGTCAAATACAAACAAAAATTACTATTATGTGTAGAAAAAAAATCAATATATATATATTTAATAACTTTAAAAAAAAACTCATTAGTAAATATCATTTCTCTTCGAGTAATTTGAAATGTAAAGGTTGGTTTATTATAACTTTTGTAGTTGATAACTCGAGTAGATACAAACTGAACTGATAAAACTAATTAATTATACCTTTCCGATAATTTTCTATGTAAAATTCAGTGTCATAAAATGTGTATTTCTTATCATTTTTCAGGAAAGTGGTATTACCCTGTGAATAGTTCAAAGACTATCAACCGGCCAGTTGATGGCACTGTGATGATTTTTCGCAACTTTTCATTGACGACGCCATTGGTCAATGGACGTGTCAGTTCATGACTGACCTTTTTAATCATGAATTGGTTAAAGAAGATATATTGTTAGCACAATTGTTATTTCTTTTTCTTTAGATAAACTTTAAATAGTAAAACTTGTTCGATTCGGTAGAATAAAACACTTATTTACTGGCCATTTTAACAATTTTAAGTATATGGTTCACCTCGACACCAACTATTGCCCTCCGCTTCGCGTAGTAAAAAAATGTGTCTGGGAGAACCATACAGATGCAATTGTTCTCATAGCCAGTTCATAACTATATAAATTTCCATTTTTGAACAGTGAGTACAATAGATATAAAACGTTAACTCTTAAAGTTTTTTTTTCCTTTTTTCTGCTCGCTGCTTTAATTTGTAAAAATACTCACCAAATCGATGACTTGACGTAGGGCAAGTCCGACGCTGACTCTGACTGGCTGATCGTCATCACACATTGGCCTGACGTCATTGTGGTAATTGTGAAACAGTGTCGTCATCAGTCCAGTAATGTTGACATCACCGCAGCAACCTATAGATTGAGAATTCCATTAATTTTACATACTCCAAACAACTTCTTCTTTTCAATTCAAATATTCTGCCATTTAAATATTTAAACTACTTTTGACCCAATTCATATGGAATATATAATATTTACCGTGGTGTAGTAAGTAAGTACATTAGCAAACATATGCAACACAATGAATTTGATTAAAAATGTATTAAAAAGAAGAGCTAAAACGTGGAAATAGACAGTGGCTAAAATGGAGAAGAGACAGTTAATATAAAAAAAACAAACAGTACAAAGAATTGAAAACAACTTAAAGCGTGGACACTGCGAAAAACCCCTTGAATGTCATCACCAATTTCTCTTCGTTTTGTTCTTGTCACTTTGCAACTTCGTTGATACCATCAAATGAAAATTTCCTACTAGTCGTATCACTTTCCTAAACACGCGAATACAAAAGTTGAACTTTAAATGAATCAATACTTTATTGTTCGCTACCCTTTTTTTTCTTTGGTTTTTTTTTGTTTTTTTTTGTTTTGTTTTGTTTTTGTTTTTTGTTTTGTTTTGTTTTTTTGTTTTTGTCTTTTTTTTGTTTTTTTGTTTTTGTTTTTGTTTTTTTTTTTTTGTTTTTTTTAGAATAACTACAGCGCAAAATTCAAACATGTCTCTTGGGGTAAAAATAAACATATCTTTTCCCAGCTCTTTCCAGTATTTTGTAATACAAAACAAACGAGAGGAAGTAATTGACTAGTATATAATCTATCATCAACTCTTGGGGAAAAAACAATTTACTGTTCTACTTCTTTTGAAAGAAATCAAATATATTTAGTAATGCCAATGATCTGACAACATATCTTAAAATCTTTCTAATGCTTCAAACATCAAATGACAAATGGAAGATACATTGAAGAGCAGTGATGTATTATATTGTTTTAAGCTTCAAATCGTTATGTGTTTCCTAAATTATCTTCGTTTTTATACTGCTTTATTAGAAAAAAAAATATATGGAATATAATAAGATGGCAAACATTTATAATCTCAAAACGATTCTTTTGATTTAAGGGAAAATTTATGGGTTATTATTATTTTCCAAATATTTTCATACTTATTAAGTAAGTCACTCAAAGTCAAATTTGATACATACACAGCTACACAAAACGATACACAAAGAAGACCGTACGGTGACCCCTAGATGCTTTGTTTTGGTCTTTTTAACCTGGATATGGGATGTTGTCTCCTTGACATTTACCCCATTTCCTTTCTTTTTCATACATAATGAAAACATCATACGGTAAGATTGTTTCTTTGTTTTTTGTTTTTTTATCATTATTATTTAAACAGTTTCGTTCTCGAGAATAGAAAATACGTACACATTGATTTAATATATTCTGTTTAATAATTCTAGGACCACAAGAACCATGGCCATAGCAGACTTGACAAGAACAGTCATGACCAGAACAGACTTCGTAAGAACAGTCATGGGAAGAGCAGACTTGGGAAAACGATCATTGCCAAAACGGACTTAGGTAGAACGGTCATTGCCAGAACAGACTTAGGTAGAATAGTCATGCCCTGAACAGACTTATGTAGAACGGTCATGGCCAGAGCAAGCATGATTCTGGGACTGTTCTTAGTCCGATCTAAATTAACTTCAGGTTAATTTAGAGCTGTTCTCGTGACTTCTCCAAATTAACTTGGACGAGAGGTTATGTCTGCACCCCACTGTATATTTAAAACATTAAAAAGGTGTATAAAAGCATAGACAAGAGGTGTGGACTTGAGATAGAGAAAAAAAGAACCCCACATAGAGGCTTACAGATTATTGATGTATATATCATGGATATGCACGTGTATAAAAAAAGAATATATCAAATATTATATCCAAAAACATAAAGATAGTGCTTAGTAACATTTATTGAACTCCTTTAAAATCTAAAAAAAATATCTAAAAATATTGAGGACAAGTTCAGACAAAAAATAATGACCTCTCAAGTTACACCCATAATCTATATATATACTAGTGCAAAGACCCTAATAACAAAAGAAAAGCTGCACATCCATTAAGTTTCTGTCTATTTTATTCTATTCCAGAAATAAGAGATAGCAGTGAATAGTTGACATAATTTTCTTATATTACCTGTCATAGGAATAAAATACAGGAAACACTACGATCAAACGCCATTATCATCTTCCGACATTTGAAGTCATAGAATCTCACTGACATTATTTTTTTTATTTAGAAACATAGTCGTTTCATGTCCACAGCACACCTCTTAAAATTCAGACTACACCAAATGGTGCAACTCATGTAATGTCAAATGCAATAAGACTTACCAATTGCAGACTTTTAAAAGTCAATATCGCTAGATCATAATTCTTCAAAAGTGTTTTCCAAATTTTGAAGTGATATCACCTCAGATCAGACACAGACCTGCAAGATCCAGTTAGTTCTAATTGGCCGACAGAAACCTTGAATACATTCCTCTTTGAGTCCATTGTAAATTATATTTCATGATGACCACCATATGCAGTAAATCTAGATAACTAAAATTTTGGACTGGTAAATTGATTTAAAAATATTCTAATAACAAACTCTGTATCAGCCGGAATCGATCAAAAACTACTACAACCTAGTTTAAACTGTGCTATCCATGGACCATTATGATTTCATTTGAGTTGGAATGTTAGAATGGGATAGAGAGGAATTCTTCGATATTACCATATCTTCATTGTATCTTCATTGGTATTTCCGTCTTGTTCGGAAGAAGAACTTATCTTTCAACATGCAGTTCTTTCCTTAGGTCATTCTCATGCCTTGGTAATCGCCAAAATTTTGCGAAAATAATTTAGATTGGCCAAGCAAGCCATAATGATTATCTATATCAAATAAGTTTTTGAGTGGTCAAAAGACACACTTATTTCAGATAAATGTTATTTTTGTTTCAAAATGGAAAAAAAGAAACAGTTAAGCGAAAAGTATTGGAAAGTTGATGATCTCGTTTTCGAGATATAAGTACGTAATTAATAATTTGGCAGTAAATGGAACTCCTCTGTTTTTTTTTAGCTCACCTGGCTATTCTAGGGTGCGCTTTTGTCATCACTTGGCGTCCGTCGTCCGTCGTCTGTCGTAAACTTTTCATTCGTAGATCTTCTCCTCTGAAACCACTGGGCCAATTGGAATCAAATTTGGTCACAATAGTCCTTAGAATGTCCCATTCAAAAAAGGTATCCAGCAGGTCCGTATCTCACCCAAGATGGCCGCCAGCGGAGAACATAGTTTTAACGTTGGACTCTATAGAAAACGCATTCAAAGATCTTCTTCTCAGAAACTACTAGTCCAATCAGAACCAAACGTAGTCACAATGGTCCTTAGATGGTCCCTTAAAAATATACTACAGGTCCGTACCTCATCCAAGTTGGCCGCCAGCGGGGAACATAGTTTTAACATTGAACCATATGGGAAAAGACAGTCAAAGATCTTCTTCTCTTAAACGTCTAGTCCAATCAGAACCAAACATAGTCGCAATGGTCCTTAGATGGTCCCTTCCAAAAGCGGTATCAGACAGGTTCGTACCTCATCCAAGATGGCCACTAGCGGGAAACATAGTTTTAACATTGGACACAATGGGAAAAAAACACTCAAAGATGATAGAAACTACTTGCCCAATTAGAACCAAACTTAGTCATAATGGTCTTTGGATGGTCCCATCCAAAAAAAATATTCGTCAGGTCTGTGCCTCATTCAAGATGGCCGCCAGCAGAGAACATAGTTTTAACATTAAACTGTATGGAGAAAACCCATTCAAAGATCTTTTCCTACGTGGCCTCAGCAGGAAACAAAGTTTAAACTCTGGACCCTATTGGAAATGTCATTCATCTCTCTATGTCAGTCATGGTCCAGGTGATCGATAAAGGCTCTTGAGAGTCTCTTTTTTCATAGGTTTAACACATAACGCGAGGTTAGATCATGAATGAATGTGACGACATAAATAAGATGTAAAACTATTTTAAAGAATGCTCCTAAGGATGTGTAAAATGAAATTATGAATAAAAATAGGGGTCCGTCGGCAAATTAATTATGCTTTTCAATGGATAAAATTATATGAGTCCGGAAATCTCTCAGAAATTCCAAAACAAGAGAAGTAAGCCTCCTTTATCTTCTCGTTAGATAGTTTCGTTTAATAAATTTGTTTTCCTCGGTGCTCGTATGGTACATTTTCGTTGACAATCCGGTTTTCTTTTGGTACTTATCCTGTATGTTATAGTTGTAAATACGTTTTTTTCGTTCCTCTTCTAGTATAGCTCAAGTGTCAGGTAGATGCGAGTGCGATTTACTCGGTGCAAGGCCTGTACATCTACGGTGACCAGACTGTATGCCTCCGGTTTTTGTGTGTTTTCTTTGTAATTGGTGAACGAACAAAAATATTTTCCATTGAAGAATTATTATGTCCGATTCTCTGCCGTTTGTGCTATACGGTGGCTTAACTGCTTTGTAGATGAATGTTTCTTAATTACATTGGTGCGCTGATATTTACAAAGTAGACATGGCCTACCATATTTTGTGTCAATTATTCGGACAGTAGCAAATACTGAATAGATTTGCTACACGAGATCAAAGAAAACTCATAAAAATTACAGATAAATAATTTTAAAGGAAACGTGATCAAGCGTTGTTGAAGATTATTAAAAAAAAAAGAGATTTTGTTAGTTCAGACAACTGAATATACTTACAGCCATTATATTTGCATTAGCAATAACAGTAGCCATCAAATATAACGCGATATTCTGCAAACATCTGAAAATATTTCTGTAACTCTAGTCAGTTATGGTAAACACAATATTATGGTTCTCTAGTCAGTTATTGTAAACACAACATTATGGTTATGACTTCAGCTATTATTAGGATTAAAGTTGGTGCCAGAGTTACACTTGGAATTTCTCTTACAGAATATGGTAATTTGTCATTATGTTCAGGCTATTTATCTAAAGATTTACAGTTCAAACTATATAGCAATGTCATGGGGCTAACGCTGAATTTCTAATTTTGGAAAATTCAGTATGAAAAAATGAAATGAAAAAATCTAGAATTGAGATAACAATAGTTTATTTTAGAATTACTGATATTTTTACTAAAATAGACTAGGTTTGAGACGGTGATGATTTACAATTTGGTCATTTCCTAATTTTTTGTTGATTGATTGATTGATATGAGGTTTAACGTCAGCATTAATTCAGCTATCTCATGACGGTCAGTTTTAGTGGAGGAGGAAGCCGGAGTGCTCGAAGAGAACCACCAACCTTGGACAGGTAACCGACATACCTTATCACTTACGATTGTAAGTCGACTGCACCCTTGTTTGGATGTACAAAGCGGAGCGCGAACTCAAACCGCAGTGATGATAGACTACAGTGGTTGTATAAGTAGTAGAACTACCTTTGTCACTCGGCCACCCAGGCCCCAATTTTTTCTTGAACACTTAAAATGATGTTACGAAAACACGAGCTTTAGTGTGAATTTGAACGTCATTCAATTGAGGTGAATAGAGGTTACGTCGATCTAAGAAATGGACCTCGGTTTGAGGCGGGGCACGAACGCAAGTCTTGAATACGCATGTACAAAGAGCGAAACGAGATTATAAAAAAAAATAAAAAATACAGACCATTATGAAAATGACATCATAATATATCTTTTGGTTTAGGAGAAAAGAAATGATCCTATCAGATATTGAAATCAAAACTATAATTAAAAGTTATTTATTCATACTATCAGAAAACAAACAGTTTATAACAAAATATTGACAGGAGACGTCATTTTATTAGTTCTTAGATTTTGACAGAGTGGTCCGTAATTCGTCGATTGTAATGGAAAAACAAACGTTTCAATCAATATAATTCTTAAGCTAGCAAAACTATTTCCTGTCAAAATGTCTAAATACCATCGATAAGATTTTAAAAATATATTTGTACTCGAAGATTTATGTACGTATGTCATAATAAACAACTAATCAATTCAGCCATTCATGCAGTAGTAATTGCTGCCATATTTTGTTACATTTTATTCGAGTTTCATAAACTCGCACTTAATGATTTGATCAATATAGCGCGCAAAAAAGGGTTAACGACATAATAGAAACATAAAAACCACAGCCTAGATTAGTGGCTTTTTTACTTGTTGAATAACAAAATACCGAAGTTACTGCTAATTTATTTTCTACAACTTCATTTCATCAGTTCAAATCATATCAAAATATTTTGTCTATTGACCGAAAAAAATGTTAAAGCTGATAGAGAACAAATAATCAAAAGGATCTAAAAAAGAAGCCAAAATTCAGCTAAGGACAAAGCTATGCATAAGGGAGATACTCCTTACTTTTAAACAAAATTTTGCAAAAAGTAAATATTGCAAGTTTCAATATAATCGGAGTTCTTGTCAGCATCGAAATACTGACTACTGGCTTGGTGAATACCCGCGGGGACTAACAGTCCACCAGCAGAGGCATCGGCCCAGTGGTAATAAATAACAAAATACCGAAGTTACTGTTAATTTATTTTGTGCATATGCGCATTTCGATAACTTATGTCTCATCAGTGCAAATCAAACCAAAATATTTGGAAGTCCATTAACCGGAAAACATGTTAAAGCTGATAGAGAACAAATAACCAAAAGGATCTAAATAGAAAAGCATGTCATGAAATAGGGGATGGATTATAATCATTCTTCCTAACATATTAAATCCAAGCCATTCATTGCAGTTGTATTCACAAAATACACTATGTATTTTGTATTCAAAGGTGATTGATAAGGGACTTGTCGGTAAGCTAGGAATGGACTTTTTTTATAATTCGACCTAACCAAGTTGCTCATGAGTAAAATGTAGGTCACCGACAGCATCCAGGCATGCACAGTAGTTGTCATCTCAAACAGCATCACTCGGACTAATATGGCCGATATGAGACATGTCGGTAAACTGGAACAGACTTAAAACACTCTACCTAATCACTGTACCTAACAAAGTGTATCACTTTAACCATTCTACTTTAGCAAGTCGCTCATGTGCTAAATGTAGGCCACAGTCGTCACCTGAAGCATACATTGCAGTTATCATCCCAAATTGCATCATAAGTACTCATATGGCTGATGAAAAAAATATCATTAAGCGGGAATAAACTTTCACTATTTTACATATTGTAAACAATATTTTATTCAGTAAAAAAAGTATACATACGATATAATACATACAAAAAGGATTGGAAAACAAGTGCAGTGCTTATTAAGCACTTATACAAATTCCTTTCCTAAAAAGAATTAATTAAACAAATTATACAAGATGGAAACATGGTTACACTAATTATAAGTCAACTTAGTTTTATTTAGTTTATCCCTTCCATACTTTATATTTCTAAACATTTTTAAACAAAAATATTGATAATACATACTCAATAATCAAGCGACCAAGAATCACAATATAGATTATGAATGCAAATATAATACACAAGCAACAATAACAAATAAATAAGTTCAACTAAAATACAAATCTTTTAGATTTAAGTATAAAGTCTTGTACTAAAACAAAATTAATAAGGTTTTCGTTTTTAGATATCTTCGGATTACCGAATAGCAGATTTTGGATATTTAGTTGTCCAGAAATATTTGTAACAAGACCAATTACATGTCTGGACCTGCGTCACCGTCACTCGTGTTCAACCAAGAAAGTGTGTTTTTTTTTGCAATCAAACAGAATATCAGGTATAGGTTTACCAATTCAAACAGGTATTCATTTACTTTATTACCAAAAATTCTTCAAATGCAAGTTATAATTGAGATTATATTAAGTTCAACCCTATTACCATCTTCGCTAGCCAAGGGTTACGATCCGCTCCTCTCATCTTCACCCTTGGCAGATCAAGCTGGATTTCTGTAGTCTCAAATCCACGTCTCTGATTGGTTGCAGTTAACCTTCACTGCAGCCAATTAATTATTTTGAATATATATCAAAACAATAAAACTAAAAATGTGGCGTTTAGTGATTTTTCTATTTTGCAAAATTTCCATGATTTAATTATCTTTCTTTACTTTTGAAGGGTTATTTCCTTGAAGTCAAATATATTGTGAATTGTTGTATTATTAGATGCAATAAATAATCATTTATTATTACAATAAATCATACTGAAACTCTTACTTTAAAGGAAGCTAATTTGAAACTGATGTTTTCACAAATTGTGGCTCAATCCATCAAGGGTGAAGAGGAGAGAAGCTGATCGCAACCCTTGGCTAGTGAAGATGCCCTATTACTGTAATAGACAAAATAAGAAGAAAAAAACAAAACTAAATGTACAAAGTTGAACAAAGCATAAAATGAAAATAGTCCATATCACGTCAGCAAAGGTGAAATTCAAATAAACACATACTTTGAATCTTTATGAGAAAACATATGAAAGCAATGCAAAAATTCAAGAATAGCTGCCCATGGTCAATGCGTTCAAAACTCTGCAACGTCTCTGGACAAAAATTGAGTACCATGATGATATA
>MJUU01009399.1:80725-107039 GCA_002080025.1 Modiolus philippinarum
CCCCGTGGTCAGAAACCACTACGGGAAATCAAATCAGCTAATCTGCACAGCATTCTGCAAATAAGCATTTTTTTTCTGCAAATTAGCAATGATGTAGTAGACTTGGGGGTAACAGGAGATAACTCATTTTTATATTAAATTACTTGTTGTGATTGGTATGAATAAAACAAAAGATTTATATTTTTTTCATAAATAGAAATAACATATCCATCTTATCAAGAAAATACACTCTTTTGATGAAACACTTCATAATGCCTGCATTTAAATTTCCAGATTTTGAATGGTATCTTTAAAAAAAATTGAAATGAAAAAAGTCAGATATTTGGCAAGGGAGGTAATTCTTTTAACTTGACGTTCAGTATCTATAGGAATATTATGTGACTTTTTATGCACTTTTCCTAGAATTTAAAATTTTAATACAAGTCATATATATGGATGATCTTTAATTTCTCAGTTTTTGATGAAAATTGAATTATAGGATTTTTGTTTAGAAGAAATTGAATGAAGCTCTGTTTTCAGCGTTGTTTTGACAATGTAATTTCTTCCGTATTGCAAATTAACACCTAGTACATGCTTATGATATTTATTCTCTGGTATTTAGGTCTAAATGTTCTAAGAAGCAGTATAGCAATTTAGGGCTAATTTATGCTGTATCTTATTAATATTAGTACAGTAGTATACACCTGAGGGAGATTTCTGAACATAATTTAAGACTCCTAAGACAGGGGTGTTTCTATGAACTGTAGATCAAAAATGTTACGGTGAAACTTTTCAAATTTTTTTCTTGAAGTATATTAGCGCATATGTTTTTCATACTGCAAATTTAAAGGAGGTTAAATTTGTGGAAAATTTTGGGGTTACCCCGGGTCTACTATCTTAAATACATCACCCTAGCCGATTTTACTTACCGCAAAGGTTTTTACCTCTTTCAATTTGTATTTTGCTAATCATCTACCACGACTTTAATGAAATTAAGAAGAAAGCTGAACCAATAGTGCAGTTTTGAAATCGATTTGTTGCTTTCAGACTGTAAACTCAACTCTGGATAATATTGTCAGCAGGTTAAGAAGACTACCTTTGTTTACCGTTTTAGTTTTCTTTGGCTGGAAAAATTCCCAGGAATTTTCCTTGGCTGGAAAAAATTTACTTTTTCAAATATTATGAATCAATTTTAGCTACTAGTATTTATGACATGAATAAACTTCATCTGATTTTTAATAATGATTTACATTTTGGTACAAAAGTGTAAACGTACTTTTTAACAATTTTCAAATATGAGGTATTCATTTCATATGTAATGGCATAATGTAAAAGTATTGTGAAGTTGACAATAAACTAAAAACAAAAAACGAAAGAAAATGCTAGTTTACTTTATTTATTCGTTATATACCTACCTGTTTTGCAATGTCTATACATGAATTCATCATTGTAAAACATTCATTCATAATTAGCTATGCTGTGATTATAGTAAAGAAGACCGTATGAAATTTCTAAAATACTTCAACCAATTTTACGATTTGACTACAACTTGGTTGTAACAATCTCAGTTAACTTCAGTTCTTTCTTTGCAGCTATGCTAATAGCATAATATAGATTGGTAGATTGGAAGTGCAATATAAACAGGGAGAGGTAAAGCATGTTGGATAAAAGCAGTAAAAATGAAAGGAATAAGTAAAATTGTTAGACAAATCCGACATTTTACATCACATATCGAAAAATTCTGTAATCGCTTTAAAGAAAGCAATAAAGTATAGAGATTTCATTGTACTGAATCGCTATTGCGATTTTTTGATTGTAAAAAGATGCATCAAACTTTGGAATTTTATCGCTGAATAATGGAAGGGAAAATAAATTTGATAACTTAACAAAAATTAAGCTTCCCCATGCATATATTTGCCTGTTATTTCAACTCTGATCAATGTGTATTTTGAACGTAAATATGTAATCAATACAATGCTTCAATTTTAGAAGCATATGCATCGGTCGGAGAATTTGTGTCCCAGTTATGTTCGTTGCTGCAGACTGAGTATGCTTGTCGAGATGCTATTTATTTTTGTTCTTATTTAAGAACGTAATAACCATCTGTTGTTATTCACAGACCCAAACACATTAAAATTAATGAAAACTGTTAGTTGTACTTTTTATTTTGTTTGCATTAATTCCAAATATGACTTGAAATAATTTAGACATCAATAGATATTTCTTAATGCATTATTCAATACAAAGCAAATAAAGCTGGTTTGATATCAATTTATGTCTCTATGCAAACTATTTTCACAAAAGTTAATAAACGTTTCTTCTTTTTTGTAAAGTTTACAATCAAATTTTCTATTTTGTTATATTTTTGAAGTGCCTATTGTGAGATATGAGTAAAATGTCTCATTTTAAATTAATTTTATTTTTATTAAACACTTAATGCAATTTCGATTATGTCAAAAACTTGAAATTCAATGCTTCGTCAATTTGTGAAATGATTCAGAACCCCACGATTATATCATTAATTGAAAATGTGTAAACAATTGACGCAATTAATAATAAATTTGGCGATCAAATTCTCAACTCATATAAAAGTTAATAAAAGTACAAAAAAAAATGTAAGAACAAAACTGCACAAACATATTTACACTGACAGTGCTTTAGTTTTCCGGCACTAATGTTCATTTTTATTAATTTGTTTAATCATTTTTATACGGTGTCTGTAAATTAATTATTAAGATTTTCTTTTTTTCTGCTCTTTGCTGCAGTATCTATTTGCCGATGTACAGCGTAAGGCAGCAATTATTTGATTGAAATAAATAGTTTAATTCAGAGTTTTGAGAAAAGATGTGACTAAATAGGAAGAGAAAAGGGTGTGATGAAACACTTTTAAACATACTAAATTGTATTTAAATGTTTTTGGAGTAATTTATAGTATTCACCAACTGTGTAGTCGGTACTTCGATGCTGGCCCGAAAACCGATTTAATTTGAAAACATGCAATATCTAAATTTAAGAAAATTTTGCTTAAACTTTAGGAGTATCTCCCTGTTGCATAGATCTATCTTTAGCTGATTTTGGCTTTCCTTTTTAGATCCTATTGGTAATTTGTTCTCTATTTCCACATGTTTTCATTTGACCTCCACTGAAGAGAGAAACTAAATATACAGTAACTGTGGTATTTTATTATTTATAGCCCATTCAAAGAAAAGTATGATTTCTTTCTTAACAATTTTATCAGCGTAACTGGACAGACAGTAGTGCATTCCCTGCCTAGTCAACATTCCTATTTTTGCAATCCGTCATGATTCATTGATCCGTCCCCGATCAGTCAAAAATCAAGTTAATTCAGTCATGATTCAAAAGGCATCCATCAGATCATTAATCAGTCATCATTCATCTGTCAGGATTCGCCGTTGTTTAAGTCAGATAGAAAAAAGAAGGGAAACAGAACATTTTTGTATTCGCTACTCGTCATCGACGTTTTGCATTTGCGCCGATTTGCATTGTTGCGCCGATTTTTTTTTCATTTGCGCCGACTATATTTTTCATTTGCGCCGATTATTTCATTCATTTGCGCCGGGTATTTTTTCATTTGTTCACACTATACTGACGAAATTTTAAAAATTGCTTAGGCAAAAAGCTTACACGGAATAAAAATAAAGCTCAAAGGTGATAAAAATTGGATAAAAATATAAATGCAACTGTTTAACTAAGTACATATCTATACCAACAGTAGCTTGGCTCTGTATTGGTGCTACATTAATATCAGTAAGGTACAGTACCATATTTCAGTTTATTGCTAGATTTAACCAATATTTTCAAGGTATTGTAGAATTATTTGATATAAGTCTCTCGTAGTTATTTATTTATTTTTAATTTCTACTTTTAAGCTCCAACTTTTAGCTTGGAATTTAAAACTTTTGCCATTTCAAATATAAATGCAAAAAAGTGACAAAATACCGAAAGTGAAGTATATTTTAAATGAGGCATTAATACACTCTCGGTATTTTAACACTGCTTATATCCAGGTTTAACAAACATATCTTCTTTTAATGCATAGTACATGCAATTTACTTGTGTCATATGAAAAAATCGGCGCAAATGAATAAATTAAATCGGCGCAAATGAAAAATGTGAAATTTATAAAATCGGCACAAATGTCATACGCTCCCCCCCCTAAGTCACCCGTCATCGTTCAGCATTCAGCCAATCGGATTGCATTAGACATACATCGGCGTTAGAATATCGAGGGAAAAGGGGAATAAAGAATGAAAAATGAATTGATTTTTACGGATATATTAAATGACCCTTTACGGAAGTAAATTCAACAGGAAATGAATTGAATATTTTGAAATATTATCAATTAGCATCAAAATATTGTACATCAAATACAATCTAAGGATATGATTTCAGTATATTGACGATTTCTTTACAGGAATATTTCCATTTCTGATGTGCGTCGAAAGGATTTGCTTGTTTGTGATATAGACTTTTTGTGAATTTTAGACAATATAATTTTCAATTGGTAGATTTATAAATACATTTTGAGTATGAAACGTCAAACAAATCTCTGAAAATACCATCTAATAATTATTACTTCCAATAATTTCCACATTTGAAGTGTTTTATAATGATCCGAATGTCTTCGATATCAATTTTAATGAATTTTTGGCAAAATAATATCTGATTATAATTTTGAGAATCTTACAGTGATTTATTCCAGTAATTTCTCATTTCGAAATAATTTGAACATTTGTGGTTTAGACTTTTTATGAAATTTGGAAAAATAATATTTGATTTATAGAATTTTGGGTGAAAAGTGAATAAAATACCTAAAAAGGCCATTTATGAGGGATTTAATCCTGTAATTTCCATATTTGATTTGTTTCAAAATGATGTACATGTTTGCCATGTATTTTTTGTCAATTTTAGGCAAATTCATACATGATACATATAATTTTTATTTTGAAATGTGAAATGAATCTCTGAAAATCCCATTTGGTACACATGTGGTAGTGTTTTATTCCAGTGATTACCATAAAAGAAGTGTTTCGAAATGAATTAAATGTATATACACATTTTTAAAGTTTTAGCAAAACTGCAAAAACTTGTTGGAGTAAACAAAATCATATTAGTAATTATATATCTTGGGATGATTTTACAAAGTGGAAATTTGAAAAAATACCGGAATTTCAAAATCACATGGGAAAACGCAGTTTCCATTGGATTTCACTATTTCCCATGGAATTTTGAAATATTTCATTTGGATTTTTCTTATTCCAATGTGATTTCTTTAACATCTAATTGGATTTTTTTCTCCCAGAGGATCTCTTTAACTTATCATTGGAATTTTTTCCCATATTAATATTTCAAAAATGAATTGGAAATAGTAAAGTCCAATGGAAAAAAGCATTTCCCCTGGGATAATGATATTGCGATGTTTTTCAAATCGCAATTGTGTAAAAGTGTGTATGATTTTGGTAAGTCTCGTGATATTCCGCAGATTTTGATTATTTACACAAACTTGTAGCTCTAAAAAATGGCGGCACAAGATTTACAACGAACTGAATTGAAATGAGTTATAGTTATGTGACTATTGAAATGAGTTTGTCACCGTTGTTTTTATTTATCTCTTTGTGTCATTGTGATAGTTAACGATATTAAGTTTATGCAGTTATAAACAATGATTCATCAGTCGGTCTTTTGGCCAGAACAAAGAAAAATAAATTAAAACAAAACATATTGGTTTCATGTTAAAGTAACAAAAAAAAANCAAATCCACTGCTTCTTCCACTCAGACTAGATCTTCTCTCTCAGTGCAAGGGATCAGTTCTTCACCAGTCTCCAGAAAATCTGTGTCTTCACGCCTGGCTTCTGTCAGGAATAGCCTCAGAAAGACAGGATTTTCTGAAGCAGCTTCCAGACATATCTCCAGGTCAGTGCGTGAGTCCACTAACATCGTCTATGATGCAAAGTGGACAATCTTCTCTAATTGGTGTGTTGGAAGGGAAATTGATCCTTTCCAAATCTCTGTCCACCAATTAGCAGATTTTCTGGTCTTTTTATTTGAAGACAAGGGTCTTGCTCCCTCTACGATCAAGGGCTATAGATCGGCTATTTCTAGAACTATTGCCTTATCTGGCGGGACAGACTTTGGGAATAACGAGCATATTTCCCTTTTGCTACGCAATTTCAGTCTAGACAGACCAAGAAAGAAAGTTTTGGTTCCACAGTGGAATTTAGCCCTTGTTTTGTCAGCATTGTGTTCTTCTCCTTTTGAGCCTGCAGATAAAGCTGACTTAAGCTTTCTTTCATATAAGTGCTGTTTTCTTCTTGCACTTGCCTCTGGAAGACGTAGGAGTGAAATTCACGCTTTCTCTATCTCTGACTCATGTCTTAGATTTTCTAGAGATATATCTTCAGTTACCTTACTTACGGATCCTTCTTTCCTAGGAAAGAATCAGATCCCAGATAAGGGCTCCACTCCTATTATTATTCCAGCTCTTCCTGGTGACTCAGATTCGCCTCTTCTGTGTCCCATCAGAATTCTGTCTATTTATCTTGCCAGAACTAGCAGCATTCGTTCTGGCAATACCAGACTTTTTATTCCCATTAAGAAGGGTGTTAATGATCTTTCTGTTAAAACAGTTTCGACCTGGATTTGTAAAGCTATTAATCTAGCTTATGAGTATTCTGGTCAAGAGGCTTTAAACAAGCATTCGGTTAAAGCTCACGATGTCAGAGCTATTTCCAATTCTTGGGCTTTGTTTAGTTCGGCTTCTCTCAATGAAGTTCTTTCAGCTGGTTTTTGGAGGAATGAGAACTCATTTATTTCTCATTATCTGCGTACTATGTCTCATCATGCAGATGAACTTTTTTCTCTTGGGCCTATAGTTTCTGCACAAAGAGTTAATTTTCCACTTGTGTCTTCGGATGCAGGGGATTCAGCTCTGCGTTAGATTCTTTTATACTCATAATTTATGATGGTAAGCTATTTATAACTATAAAATACTAAATTTTTAAAGTAAAATTGAATTTTATTATATAAATACTTACCATCAGAAATTATGAGTATATCCGAATGCATCCAGAGGACCAATCAGAGAGTAGAAAAAAAAACAAAAGAGAGAAGACCCGAAGACAGGTAACCTGAAACCCCAAATCTCTACTTTTCTCAAGATAATTACAAAGATCAGAAAAGCAGGGGAGGAAGGGGAGGCAGGGTGGGGCCTATAATTTCTGATGGTAAGTATTTATATAATAAAATTCAATTTTACTTTAAAAATTTAGTATTTTGTTCGCATCGAGTGTTGAGATACTTTCGTTAGGCACGGATCTTATTTAATTTCGGAAGAGGGAGATTTTTACCCGACCTGGGAAACGTTTTGGACCGCATGCTAGGAAATTTGTTACTTGTTGGGCGAGTTTTTTTCTAATGATTAACGCGAGGGCTAGATTATTTTTTAACCCAGGTGCTGGTGTAGGAGATTTTCTCAGCATAGACATGGGCCAGAAATCCCAGCCCAACCCCCGAAAATCCAAGCTTTACTTACCTCAGTAATGTATATTGTACATGTTGTATGATAATTAATATTTCCTTCAAGTACAACTAGATTAAAATAAATATCTGATAAATACGCAGAAATGTTCTATTTAAATTCGATCTTTTCTTCAGAACACCAAAAAAAAAATTATAATCTTTTATGAGTTCCCTCCAGTTATCAGTGTTAGTTCAAAATATATACAAAATTCTGCATCCAAATGTGGTGAAAAGCACAGTCCAGGCGCAGATCCAGTCAATTAGAAAAGAGGGGTCCAATTAGAAATGAAAGGAAATTTCGCCGAGCGGAGCGAGACGCGAAAATTTGTTGAGGTATTTTTAAACAAAACATCAGGATATTCATAAAAAAATACATGATTGTCCAGAAAAAGGGGGTTCCAACCCCCCGGAAACCCCATCTGGATCTACAGTCATAGATAGCGGGCTTTACCAGCTGTGCTGAGTTGATCTATTTCTTCATTAATATATGCATTTGGTAGAAAGAAAATTAAATGAAATATCCGGCCTGACACTTTTTTTCATGAATTCATATTTTTTCTGTACCACTTAGCTGCTTATTAAAAAAGGGCATCTGACAACGCAAAACCTTGAAATATCATTAACAGGGGTAATAACACGAGATCCCAAGCTCTCTGAGAGCCCGGAACCCGTGTATGTACAGCCCAGATTCCTATGAGTGGAGCCCGGAGCCTAGTGTTGGAGCCCAGATCCCTTGTTTTAGAGCCCGGGCCCTTGTGTTAGAGCCCGGAACCATAGATGTCCAGCCCGGAACCTAGTGGTGTAGCCCAGATCCCCACGTTCAAAAACGGTTTGAGCCTAGGAGTAAAGAGCCCATGTTATTCCCTTGAACCGTAAGTTTTTGGCAATTCTCTTGTTAAACAAGAATTTCAGGAGATCGTGACCTAAGCAAAAAAATAATAAAAGGTTTTTAGAACAGTTTAAATTGGACTTGAACTTTTGTTCCTAGTTCAATTATTTTAATGTGTTATTGTTAAGAAAAAAGTAATATTAGGCCATAATAAAAAAAATATATCCTAGATTTTCATCCCCTCTAGCCCCGATTTTTTTACATGCCTGAACAAATTTTATTTTGATTTTTTGGAAAATTTTGGTACATTTTCTTTTTAAATTAAAGCATTTTTCACAAAATGATAAAAATATAAAATGAAAGTCGCCCACCCGCCCAAAATTTTCAAAAACAAATAGATGAGAATCTATGAATTATCTTTTCATGGCCTTATCCTAGAGTTTTATGTATGATCTGTATTAATGACACATAAATTGCCGAAATGGTAAGAATTGCTGAATGTAACCAAATGAAAAGAAGCGAAATGTAATGAAAACGTTGACAATTACGAAGTCCTATTTTACAATTCTTCAACTTATTTTAAAATTCACTAAATTAGAATTACAGTTACGTGGTTTTTAAACTGTCATTTATTTGTCAAGTCGTGACAATGTACATGTACCCTGGATATGATGTTTTAATAAACATACTAAAGAAACAACCCTCTACTTATTTTGTTCAATTTGAAAAAAGGTCACTAATGCCAGGGGGACGTGCTCCTTTGACCCCCGCTGGATCCGCCACTGTTTAAAAATTTTTGATGAGTTCTTTTCATCTGTTTCCATTGAAAAATAGAAAAAAAGAAGGGAAACGGGGAATGTGTCAAAGAGACAACGACCAAAAGGGGAGTAATAACAACTCAAAGCCACCATGAGATCTTCAATGAACGGTGAGAAAAACCCCACACCCAACGGCAGGTCGGGGTCGGCCCCTGAACAAAGAGCAATCAAGTCCAGCGAAATAAACAGCGAAATAAAGTCTTTTTATGATGGAACTTTATCAATAAGTAATATAATAGACGTTTCAAATACGTACAGCTCAGTGAATAGTCATTTTGTCAATTTTCTTCCTTTTTTGGGGTGGGTGGGTGGGTGGGTAAAGATTATATATACAATTAAAAATCATGTTTCTTTTCTTTTTTAATTTCTTATTTATTTCCAGTAAGAAAAGTGACTCGATTAAACAAATATAACAAAAAATTATTCTCTTCTTTCCCCTGCAATTTCCTCGTGCAAGTATTACCCTGGGGTTAAAAATATTAAAATGTGTTTTGGCAGAAAGTATTTCATTATACAGATAAAACTTACTTTATTCTCTCTTTTTCGTTCTTCTTTGATGAGGTTTAGAGGTTCAACAAAATTCACCGACATTTTTCTACTGAATTTACTGCCCTTTCGATTCACTTTGAAAAATACAAATACCACAATTGAAGTTTATCTGAGTATTAGATATCGGTTAAAATCAGACTTTTAGAACAACTTCATCCATATAATTCTTCTTTGATACTGAGTGAACTTTCGTTCATGAAGACATATATAGTACGAAGATAACAATGCAGTAATTAATCCTTTTAATCTCTTGATTACATAAATGTCTCAACAATGGTTTAAGTAAGAGAAACAATGGCCAAGTGTGAATTCATGATAAACAATCCACTCGCCTCCGGCTCGTGGATTCTTTTTCATGAATTCACACTTGGCCATTGTATCTCCTTTACATAATATACCGACACCGCACCAATATGGGTTCGATCGCTGGATGCTCAAAATAATGCATACATCCCACTGCTAACTCCATTTTGTACGCTACCCCCTTTTATATAACTAATTATAAGAGCCTCCTATAATTTTAATGAAAAACTTATACTGACTCTTTCTACCACAATATCTTTATCCAAATTTGCCTCACTATTCAGAATAACCATGAATAATATGAACAACAACACATTAACTCCTTGATATATACTTGTAGTATTAAGTAACAGTCATATTATCTATAACAACAAATACAGTATTTGGAGCCTAAATATTTCCATAGAAGAATAATGCGTTAATTATATTTATAAAAGAAAACTACAAAGGGAGTCTATAATTGTTTTGACGTGGTCTATTTGTGGTATGAGAATAGACCAGAAACAGGGGATTTATTTCAACCAAAGTACAGAGAACTGGGTGTGATTTACTGACAAAGAATTGATGGGATACTGAAATAGCTGCCATTTTCTTGTCCATTGTCCATTATTCTGCAAAGGTATTGATTTCAAAGTTAAAATCTAAGCATACTAGTATTTGATGAAACATAGAAGAAAATTGCTTTACAACATCTGCTCAGGTAAAATACAATATTGGCAAATGAATACTAAGCAAACAGGTACAAAGGGAAAATTCTAAAATAAAAAATAGTAAAACAACACGGCAATTCATTATTAAATCCCTACAAACATTGTTTTTTTTCTGCTTCGAGTAATTGTTCTACCACAAATTTGTCCATTCATTTAACCAATGCACACCACTTGTATAAAGGAGTTAGTAATAAACTATTGTGAAAAAAACATATCAAAACTCCGGGCGTAAATTACTTTTGGAGTGTAAAAAATTCTATTGAAGATTTAGATAAATTGCAATCTATAGAAAGACAAGTTTCTTTTATTGACAGTTGTGATTTTTCTACACTTTATACAACCCTTCCACATAATTTGATTAAATCCAAATTGGGTCAACTTATTAAATGATCCTTTAAATTTTCGGGTCATCAGTTTATTTGCTGTAACAAAAAGTAAGGATTCTTCTCCAATATAACTTACAACAATTATTGCTCCTGGACATGTGATGATATGATTAAGGCACTGAATGTCTTGCTAGACAATATTTATGTTCGTTTTGGCACCATTGTTTATCATCAGGTCATTGGAATCCCCATGGGAACTAATTAATCGCATCTAATTGCAGATCTTTTTCTGTTCCGTTACGAACGGGACTTCATAAAAAAACTACAAAATGGAACTGTACCAAACCGTGATAAACGTATTTCTATTTTCAATGATAATAGCAGGTACATTGACAATATCTTTACTATTGACAATCATAAGTTTTTAGCCTATGCCGACGTCATTTACCCACAACAACTGAAACTTGATAAAGCAAACAATGATTCTAAATATTGCCTTTTTGTATCTAAGTATCACCATTGACTCTGGTAAAATAAAAACTACAATTTATGATGAAAGGGATAATTTTGATTTTACTATTACTAATTTCCCCTTTCTTGACGGCGACGTTCCCGTAGCTCCATCCTACGGGGTGTATATATCTCAACTGGTATGATTCGCTCGCGTTTGTTCTACCATTGACGATTTTAATGAGCGTAACCTTACTCTCACATCTAAACAACAACGTTACAAATTTCAGAAATTATTAAATACTTCTATGAATTTGTTTTCAGAAGATATGAACATTTGATATCTAGATATGATGTAGACTTGCCACAAGTCTCTCTGTAAGTTATAGTCCCTTTAAAAAATATTTGCTATGAAAATGTATAGAATACTATAAAACACCTGTTTGCTATATAGCTGCCGTACGTACGGCAGCTGGATAGTAAACAGGTGTTTGATAGTATTCTATACATACGGCAGCTGGATAGTAAACAGGTGTTTGATAGTATTCTATACATTTTCATAGCAAATATTTTTTTAAAGGGACTATAACTTACAGAGAGACTTGTGGCAAGTCTAGATATGATGTGACTCGCAAACAGCTAATTGAAAAGGGCATTTCTCATCCTCGATTTTATGGAAATGTTGTTTAAAAAATGTCAGAAACTGATAAATAATCCAGAAAAACTGGCACGTAACTTACATTCTTTACATAATAGTGGATATCGACGAGATATATACGGAACAAATCCGTTAAATTGGCTTTGGATTCCAGTGACCTGAAGACTTTACATATATACTGGCCTCTCACTGATACTGCCGATGTCTACTAAATTACATGACGACTCTACCAAACCCTTCGGGGAGTTTTGAGTTTGATTTTTCTTCCTTAGTGCGACAGTTTTTTACCAGCAGACTTAGTTCCTTGAGCTAGTCGGCAGTTAAGCGGCGAACACTCCTTGACCAATCTTTCTAAATTACGTTTTGTCATATGCTTTTCTTTTCCCAAGATGGTGGTCATTGAGTTAGTAGTCTACCTGTATTGTGTTTTATTCGCATGTTTATTATACTATTGGGAAACGGGATAGAGAAAGGGGAGGTTTGGGTACCCATAAACCGGTTTAACCTTACCACTGGCTTTTGCTATTGCCGGTACCAAGTCCGGCTATCACGAGTTCCCATCGTTACTTATGTTTGTCTCTTGTTTTCATTATTGTTTTTCTAGTGCAGTTCGCTTGTAAATTGTGGCTTGTGATTGTAGTTCCAGGTAATTGTAGGTGTTTACTGTTATCCTAATTTTGTAATTTTAGACAACCAATAAAAAAGAAATGAAGAAAAATTAACAAGACTGTCACAAAGCCAAAGAACTAGCTGTATGAACCCCTACAAAAAATGGAGGTTTCGTCAGGTGCCCTGGAACGGTAAGCACGTTCTGCTCGACGGCACACAGCCAATGAAAATTCCGATTTTCTCTGAGTCGGTGATTGTCAGTTCGGTAATTTCCTGTCGACTGGATCTACTCAAAGATGTCTATTTTCATTTGTGAAACATAACCTTTGTAACGACATGTCTAATCATGGTAACGACCGAAAAGGTCTGTAGTGACAATTGCAACAGTAATTGAAGTGATTGGACATAGCATTGGTGCATCAGTTTTTGAGACAGTAATTTCACTCTGTTAACAAAATCGCTCTACAAACTACAGGCACGACAATGTCGAATGAGTTGTGAAATGTGGACGCCATATGCCGGGGACGTGGGAATAAAAATTGGAAGTGCACTATTGGAAAGTCAAAATCATCACGTTCGTCGTAAAGTTCTGTTTTTAGACGTCCAGAGCTATAAATATTATATGTTATTCGGGAATCTTCACAGGGGATACGGGTTCATATTCCCTGTCTGTGTTTTATATCCCCTGAGCCGTCAGGCGAAGGGGATATAGGGCACAGACAGGGAATATGAACCCGTATCCACTGTGAAGCCCGAATAACTTTTATATTCTGCTAGAAGTGGTATAATTTTTCTATTAAAAGCTTTTAAAAATTGTAATTTTGCTACCACGGGGATACGGTCTCATATTCCCTGTCAAGGTAACCAATCAAATTGCAGGATTAACATGGATATTTCACTTCAGCAGAATATAGAGGGATATATAAGTCCAGGTATGATACTGATGATTGTGTTATTAGTGATCTCTTAAGTTTCGAATTCATTTTGGCATTCTTTTAAATATGGAATGTTTTTTAATTAGAATGATGCCCGACAAATATCAGGACTGTTTATTTTCAAAAATTCAAATTAGCCTTTTAAATCGCAATTTTCACTCAAATCATTCTTGTACACTATTGGTATCGAAAATTGCATTTTGGGGAAATATTTGAACAACCAATATTTGATTTAGAAAATGTCCAATTTTCACCAAAAGTGGATTTCAGAATGGGTTGAAGGAGTGGTCTGACAGATTCGTAGAATCAGAAACTTTCGTTCTTCACACTTAGAAAACAATGTTTAAAGCAAATATTATACTTTCATCCACACACTTTTGTGCATAAGGCTTCCAAACTTCAAATTTTGACCCAGAAAATACGACTATTCCATATTTATGACCAAGAGTATATAAGGTGAAGGCTATCCTTAAACTGGGGATTGGTCAATGAAAGAACATCATCTATGGAAACTCAAATCGAAGGACTTGGCTAGCTTATTGTCTTTTTTCTGAACTAGCCCGTGTATGAACCTGGTTTAATACAAATAAAGAAACTTATCAGCTAAAAGTGGCGCACAATTAATCCCTTACGTATCCCCATTGCCGGCTGGAATACTTGTCCTTCAAATTCTATAAATTTGTTATCAATTCAAAATTCCAACGTCGCGATGACATGCTCCTCTTTATATTGTTTTGTTTGAATAAGAGTGATGTTTAACAAATAGGTCCCATCTTTATCTAGTACCAAATTTGAATATCCCTTTCACCCTTTTAGCTGTATCAAATCACGAATGCAATCTTTGAATGCAATTACTACGTAATGAAGACACAAGCTTACAAAGATGTTTTGATGTTCATTCGGCAGATTCAGCAATGTATCTCTTTTTGTAAGGTATTTAGTGTGTAGTTGAGCTTTTCGGTGACCCAACATTTAGCCAAAAATAACGCCAATAATGATGGTATTAAATATTCTAACATAACTACAAGTCTCCAAGAGAAGACAAGTGCAGCCTGCAGGCTTCATATGAAAAGTTCCGTCAAAGAGGAAATAAGCATTTTGTTCTTCATACTAATGCTTTTTATTATATAGATTGCAGTGAGAGATTGAAATTTCTCAGTGAATTAAAAGTGATAATTAAGGGAGCAACCATTTGATTTTTAGGTGGGGGGTATGGTCAAATTTAAAAAAAAGCAGGACGGTTAACTATAGCAAAATAAAATCAAGGATGACTATGCGGGTTAATCCAGTACAGGCTTGGAACAAAAATAAAAAGCCAGGATAGAAGTTATACACAAAAAAAAAAAATCCAGGATGAAAAATTTGACCATAGCCCCCCNTATCACTCTAGGAAGTAACGTCACAATAGACGTTGTCAACGTCGTTGTTAAGTAATCGTCTCAGCGGATTAACATCGAAAACGTAGTTCATGAAAAGAATCTTAAATTAAACCATTAAATATGCAAGAACTAATAACTAATCCTAGATTCTGATTACCGAAAATATTCAACCTCTGTAATTCACTCATGCGCTGCGCGCATTCGTGAATTACTGCGTTATTCGATCATTCGTTGAATATTTTGCGATAATCAGAATCTCGGATTAGTTATAGTATAAGTATTTAATATTAGGAAGTTTGCTTATGCAGTTCCTGAGAAAAAGAGACAAAAATTATTTTGTGACGACAATAATAAAGATGGGTCAAGACGACGGATAAGTGACCCCTTAATGTAGCCTCTGCGAAAAGCAGCCGGTATGATTATAAAAGTGAATTGTATTACATCTAAACGATCCACAAAAAAGAAAACAAGTACCCAAGAGATACAAATGACAATATAATTTTTATTTTGACACTGACGGAAGACATGGATAGGTTTACATTGCACCTATGCATACTTTTATTACATAATAATATTAAGATATATAATATGGTATTTATCTGATGGTAAAACCACTCCTGAGATAATACATGCCAAATAATTAGGATTCACAACGGAATGTGTGAATATTTCGTCAAAAATATAAGTAAGTAGACTTGTATAAAATTTAATAAATAATATATCAAATGTATGAAAATTATCAGTAAAATTGTGACAATCATTATGATATGATACGTGCAAAGAATGTTTTATGAAAAGAATTTTCTCTGCATTGCTTTTATGACAACAAGTTGTCTTAGAACCGTGTCCATTATAGAACGTCATCTCATTTTTTTAAATCGTCCACTATGTTGGTGAGGAACATTTTATTTTACCTTTTACTTGGAAGCGTTACGATGAACAACAAAAATAAAAGCGTTGTTCCTTTGCTTGTTTTTACCATGTATTTGTATAGACTTTGTCTCATGTGCATTTACTCCATATCCTTTCATTCACCATTTACGATTTCTACATATAAGCATGAAACCTTTAGATATGGCCAACCTCCCTCTTGCCTAGCTCTGTCCTCAACCTATTTTGGCTTTTCATTTAGATCTCTTTTGATTATTTGTTCTGATATTTGTTCTCTGTCTGATTTTACAAAGTTTTGTGTTATGGTCTTCCAATTGTTTTGATTTGCAGTGATGAGACATAGGTTGTCAAAATGGCTACATGCAGATACTAAATCAACAAACAAACAAACAAACAAACAAACAAATAAACAAACAAACAAACACTTTATTGTCAATCAAGACGCCCCAGAGGAGCTGAACAAACACAGTTTAATTTAGATACAATGATTGTATAAATAAAACAATATTGATGTATTAAAAGTGAAAAAAATTACAATTATACAAATATATATATATACTGCACACACAAATATAAGGGGTACCACAAGCATGTATTGCCATCTAAACATGTATATTGGGGTGAGACAAAGCAATGGGAATATGTATAGACATTGCATAGAAAAATGTAGTTAATTAAGTTTAGATTGTCTTAAAGTGAATAAATCATTTAGGAGAGTGTACATTTGACTATATATAAATTCATCTTCTGCAGACATTAACCATATAAATTTTGAAATATTATCTAATTGATCTAAATTAGAGAACTTTTTATTTATTGAATTAAGAATGTCCTTCCTACCTATTTCTAGAGAAGGGCATTCTAATAAAAAATTGACTTCATCAACAGTAACTTTGGTGTTTGGTTATTTGATAACTTGTGTATCTCTTCAGTACTGATAAAAATAAAAGATATAGAAGACTAAAAATCAAAAATCAGAAATCTTCACTGCAATTTTTATTAATTATTTTTCAGTAACATCTGAAATTGAATAATATTTTGAGAAAAAAATCTCTGAGTTTTTATTAAATTCTTTACATTATGAATAGGAAGAAACACAAACTGTCGAAATAGCCATATGTATAAACTAAATGTACATTAACCGTGGTATTTGTCATAATACAGTTTCACAATAAAAATGCAGTGTTGGAGTTTAGCAAGAGGAAACTTAAACGCGACTGTATGAATTATCAGACAATCTGCAATACTAATGTAAATAAGAACCGGACCGTCAGTCTAAAAACGAATCATCCAAGGACAATGGCAACACCGGATCCACCAATAAACATCAACATCAAATGAGTACATATGAAATATAAAAATGAAATCATTATTTAATTAATGTGTATTGACCATCAGGTGAAACACAAAATTATGCGTATTTCTATGTATATTAAAATTCAAAAGCAAATGTCTGTCGAAATGCTTAGTTGTAAGAACACGTTGAATTTTTTTAGTTTTGTTCCTGAAATCAATAAAATAAGGTCTGAAAAATGATACCTTTTGAATTCTCAGTGATGGGTAATAAAAAGTCATTAGGCAACTCTCCACCATACCAACAGAGGACATCCTAAACAATAATAAAACAGTATTATTTTCTTTAAGTACCAATTTATGCGAAGAAAACAGGAACCTAACTTGTATCTACTGGGTACTCAAGTTACATAAATGCCCTTACAAACACAGATACATTGCTTAGTCTGCCAAATTTACAACAAATTTCCTTTCATAGCTTCTGATATCATCAATTACTGCGGGCAAAGATGGCCCAAGGACGTATAGGTGCAAAGAATGATAAACAAATCAGATGTGGATTTTCAAACACTAGAAAGTCTAAGAATATCTATTTTCAACTGAACTTGGCCATTGAAACAGTGTCAAAACATTTGATTTTTCTACACTTAATACTGCTCTCCCACAAAGTTAGTACTCCATGATTTGATACATCAATTTTTTTGGTTCTAAAAGTGTAAAAAAAGATATTCATATTTAGACCTAGGTAAAGATTGGCCCATTTCGTTAAACACCGCACTGATTCCAACAAAAAATGTAAATGGATGTCACCGCAATGCTGGAATTTTTAACTGATAATATATTTGTACAATTATAGGACAAGTATTCCAGCAGACAATAGAGATACCTATGGGGAATAATTGTGCGCCACTTTTACCACATTTGTTTCTTTATTCGTATGAATCCAGGTTCATGTACAAAAAAAAAAAAATAAACTAGCCAATTATTACGATTATTATTTTTATAAAAATTAATTTCCGTTTCCGATATGTAGATGATGTTCTTTCACTGAACAATTGTTGATTTAAGGATAACCTTCGTTTTGTATACCCTAATGAACTGCAATTTAAAGAGACTTTCAATACACCATCATCAGTATCATTCCTTGACTTATACCGCCATATTGATGAGTATGGACAAACGTCTTTCCAATATTGAACTGTCCTTTTTTGGGGCAGTAATATTAACACGTCCCCGGTATTTGGCGTCTACATTTTACAACTTATTCGTTGTAGTCGTGTTTGTAGTTTGAACAGTGATTTGAGAACAGATTGAAATTACTGTCTCCAAAACTTATGCACCAGGGTTGTGTACAATTGCAATTGTCACTTTGTACAGAAGTATTACGATCGTGGCTGCGATTTGACAAATTATTACAAATGAGAATGAATACCTTTGAGTAGATCCAAAGTTTATTACCTTTGAGTAGATCCAAAGTTTATTACCTTTGAGTAGATCCAAAGTTTATTACCTTTGAGTAAATCCAAAGTTTATTAACTTTGAGCAGATCCAAAGTTTATTACCTTTGAGTAGATCTTAAGTTTATTACGTTTGAGTAGATCCAAAGTTTATTACCTTTGAGTAGATCCAAAGTATATTACCTTTGAGTAGATCCAAAGTTTATTACCTTTGAGTAGATCCAAAGTTTATTACCTTTTAGTAGATCCGAAGTTTATTATCCCCCGCTTAGCGAAAGCGGGGGATTATGTAATGCAGTCCGTCCGTATGTACGTACGTACGTACGTACGTACGTATGTACGTACGTGCGTTTGTAATGCTCCCCGATAGCTCTGGAACTATACGAGATACAAATTTGAAACTCGACACCATACTAGAGTATGATCAGAAGTAGCGCACTGTGGATTTGGAATTTAGGTGAAACGCCCTAGGGGCAAATTATGGGCGAAAACGAATTTTCGAGATATCCAATAATTGAAGAAAGGCCATTTGGGCTAGAAAGTTGAAACTCGGATATTGACTCACATAATATGTTGCAACTTCACAGAGGGTGTCGGAACTTTGGTATGACCCCTCAGGGCATGGCCTCTAGGGGGTCCAAAAAACGAAAAAATCGATTCCGCTGGAACTCCTCTTACACCTTAAATCGCAGAAACCTTGTGATAAGGATATAAGTAACACTATAAAAGTTGTCTGTGCCGAAGGTTTCGGAATTTTGAAATTTGCCCTCAGGGCGGAAAAATGAACGATCGGTATTTCGAGTTATCTAGTAATAAGCGAAATCTTCTGAAGTAATCATGTTTGGAAGCTGAAACTTTGTATGCAAGTTCGATTTACTGATGATAGCGGACTTTTGGTATGACTCCTGGGGGCATGCCCTTAAGGGGCCAAAAATGTTAAACAATTAGTACTCATCAGAACGACTGGAACTCTATGTATAATTTCGATTTTGTGGTTTATATTTTCATGAGGAATTATTGGAATTGCTCTTTGAATACGTTCTAAGCTTTTGGAATTTAGACCCGGTGCCAAATTTGGTAAATTTCTTGAAAATGTCAAAGACTAATAATTTTTGAAATTCAACATAAAGTTTTATAATTAAGCAATATTTTAATGTCATCAGCTAGTATGAACACTAGGATTTCAAAAATATGATTCTAATGTTGGTAAATTTCCTGAAACTCTCAAAGACCAATTATTTTTGGAATTTTACCTAGCAACCATATCTTTTTTGATGCCTTATAGTTTTAATTATCATTTTCAATGGTCAGATCTCAAAAATCCTTGATTCTAATTTTGGTAAAGTTCCTGAAACTCTCAAAGACCCATGATTTTTTGGAATTCTACCTAGCAACCATATCTTTTTCAATTATTTAGAGTTATAATGATGAATTTCAACTGCCAGGTTGAAAGAATCTTTGATTCTAATTTTGGTAAATTTCCTGAAACTCTCAAAGACCCATTATTTTTGGAAATTTTACCTAGTTACCATATCTTTGTTGATGCCTTTTAGATTTAATAATCATTTTCAATGGTCAGATTGCAAAAAAACTTTTATTCAAATTTTGGTAAAGTTCCTGAAACTCTCAAAGACCCATTATTTTTTGGAATTCTACCTAGCAACCATATCTTTTTCAATTAGTTAGAGTTATAAGGATGAATTTCAACTGTCAGGTTGAAGAATCTTTGATTCTAATTTTGGTAAGTTTCCTGAAACTCTCAAAGACCAATTACTTTTTGGAATTTTACCTAGCAACCATATCTTTTTTGATGCCTTATAGTTTCAATGATGATTTTCAATAGTCAGATTGCAAAAATCTTTGATTCTTATTGTGGTAAATTTCCTGAAACTCTCAAAGACCCATTATTTTTTGGAATTCTACCTAGCAACCATATCTTTTTCAATTCCTTACAGTACTTAAGATCATTTTCAATAATCAGAGTGCAAAAGACTGATTCTAATTTTGGTAAATTTTCTGAAACTCTCAAAGACCGATTTCTTTTTGGAATTTTACCTAGCAACCATATCTTTTTTGATGCTTTATAGTATCAGTGATCATTTTCCATAGTCAGATTGCAAACATTTTTCATTTTAAGTTTGGTAAATTTCCTGAAACTCTCAAAGACTCATTATTTTTTGGAATTCTACCAAGCAACCATATCTCTTTCAATTCCTTACAGTAAAAATGATGATTTTCAACAGCCAGGTTGCAAAAATCTTTGATTCTAATTTTGGTAAAGTTCTTGAAACTCTCAAACACCCATTATTTTTTGTAATTCTACCTAGCAACCATATCTTTTTGGTGTTTTACAGTTACAATGATAAATTTAGTTTCAAAAACACTTGTCTTTTTTTACAAGGAGAGGGAGTCCAAAAAGGGGTAGCGAGGGGATCGCAATCTTTGATTGACTGTTTTTCATTACCTTTGAGTAGATCCAAAGTTTATTACCTTTAAGTAGATCCAAAGTTTATTACCTTTGAGTAGATCCAAAGTTTATTACGTTTGAGTAGATCCAAAGTTTATTACCTTTGAGTAGATCCAAAGTATATTACCTTTATTACCTTTGAGTAGATCCAAAGTTTATTACCTTTGAGTAGATCCCAAGTTTATTACCTTTGAGTAGATCCCAAGTTTATTACCTTTGAGTAGATCCAAAGTTTATTACCTTTGAGTAGATCCAAAGTTTATTACCTTTGAGTAGATCCAAATTTTAATACCGAACTGACAAACACCGACCATGACAAAATGGAACTTTTCGTTTGCAGTGTGACGAGTGAAACATGAATTGGCATGTTTTTTGGGTTTTTTTTCAATTTTCAATTTAAATTTATTTTTAATTTAATTTTTAATTTTTAATTTTAATTTAAATTTCCCCTTTTCTCTTTAGCTTTCGTATTCGTTGCTGATGTATTTCAATTTCTAAAAATATCATTTTCACAAAAATGTAAAAATGAAGAAAAACAGTAAAAAATGAACATTCGTGGTCCTACCTTTGACTTGGACGCGAATTACTGTCCTGGTAACTGTAGACGCCCATTCTAAGAAGAGCAATACCATTGTCTTTGGGTTTCTTACAAATTCAATAAAAATTGTTTCTGCTGCCTTCAAACGAAAATGTTTTTGATAAAAAGTTGATTTGTTTGTTATCAACCTCTGAAAATAAAATAACTGACAACAGAAATCTATAAAGCTTGAATATTTAGGGAAATGAGCAGAATGGAAAAGTGAGGCGTTTCTTCTAAAGTAAAACATATTCTACTGAATAAGTTACAATACCAACTAAAACGACAGCCTACTTACTGTTGAATGTTATAAAATCAAAGTGAATTGATAAAAGATTGATTGATTAATTGATGTTTTACGCCAACTTCAGCAATATTTCAGCTATATCGTGGCGAGAACTGTTAAGTATATTGAACGAAATTGATAAAAGAAGGATTGCTTATGTGTTTTAGATCATCGGTAAGCCATATATGCTTTAATTTACTACAAAAATCAAACTATAATATTCTTACTTATCCATGATACGAAATTAAGCGTGTAAAAAGAAAATCGCCCTGGCTCTACTTTATAGATATATACTAGGCATAAATTTTATAATTCATAATGTCTATAACAAAAAGAGCGGCTTTGTTTATTCATGAATGAACAAAAAATTTTCACATTTTCATATGTTGTTTGTAGTCCTCTTCATACATTACAGCTCAGAAGTAACTTTTAAACAATGTTAGGAATAACAAATAGGTGTCGATTCAGAAAATTTGGCTTCTTTAGCATTTCAGAAAAAAGTTATTATTTTATCTGAAAGTACATATGACAATTTTGATTGACTTGCTGCACACAGAAGAAATGCTTCACTTTAGTGGTATCATAAGGCAAATAAATTTTGGATTAAACGACAAATTTTGCATATAGCATCAAACCCTTGCGAACTGTTTCTGTACTTGCCTATAATAAAAGACGGTTGCAGTGTTGTAAAGAATGGAAGTCACTTTAGAAATAAAACGTTAAAGACAAACAACAGCAGCAGTAGAATACTGGTTGAACAAGGGGTATGGTTTTACAGAATACATAAAAACCAAAGACGAAAACTGACATTAGACATCCACAAGGCATGGAAGAACACACAACATTCAGAACGAAGGCATTTATAGTGGGAACTCTCATGAAAACCGAGAGTGACATCAGGTGCTCCGGAAGGGTAAGCATGTCCTGCTCCGCTAGCGGCACCCGTCACACTATCAGTGAGTCAAGTCTAGGGTTGAATCAAAACCGGTAATGTCAAATCCATGAATGCTTCAAATCTAGCTGAAAATGTCCGTTTTCATTTGGGACACTGACACGTCATATCTTTCAATGAAGTCACGATGACGCTCATAGAATTTTTGGAGGCTGTAAGTAATACAGACTTGCCAAATCTTTTGACTTAGCAGCTTTTGGGATACTGTTTTTGCTATGTTCAAGAAATCACTGTATAAACTACACGATCGAAATTAACGAATGAGCTGTGAAATGTACATTAAATGAGCTACAGAGGCAGTAATATTGCGGCTAAGAAAGAAATTCCACTATCGAAAGTTAAAATCATCACGTCCGTCATATAGCTTAGATTGAACAAAAGATCTAAGTATAAAGATGCAGTGTATCAGTAGTCTCTTTAATTTCAGACTCATTGGGATAGATCTGGTGTAAATATTAAATTTTGGGTAATTAATTTATAGTCTATGTAGCGGAAGCTGAAATTAAAGAACTGGGCTTAATGTTTCTGTTTTTTTTTCTGTGTTAGCCCTTGCAAAAACTTGGCCTCATACGAGTAAAGGAAAATGTCAACTAAAGGAGGCGGGTAGTTAGTTTCTATGGGAATCTAGAAGGTCTGAAAAAGCGGTCTCCTAATTCGACAAAAATATTCTTACACCTTATCACATGTCATTGTAACACAAATAAGTCTGATACAAATCCGGCAGTACAGACATGGTTGATTAGCAGTGCTTGTGTCGATAACTAGGATGACCTGGATGAGGAACAGGTATTTATGATTATTACTAGTACTAACCAAGAGTGGTATTCTTACCTTGAAAAAGATCTCTACGTAGCAAGGTTTAAAGGCCACAGTCGCCTTTTTTAACGCAAAATGCATAGAGTCTCTGGTGCAGATCACAAATGAGAAGAGCGGTCACAAAATTGACAGATCAGAGGTATTCACGCGGAGGCATCTGAAAGCCCTCACAAAGCTATGTGGGTAAACTAACTGGCCAATCTAGTGAAGTATGACCAATAATATGACATGTCTAAGATCATATCAAGGATACATGAAAGCCTTGGGTGTTGAAAATAAAAATAAGGAGACAGGGGTATTCAAACCTCGCTAAGCAGATATTTTTCAAAGTAAGAATAAAACCATGCGTAAAATTAAGTCTTTCTCAAGCTGATGTGTATTCTCGAAATACAATTAGTGCTCAAGGTTAACGAACCTTGTAAAGGGAGAAACAACCTATGCCACTCCTGACTTCCGATCTGGTTAAAGTCACTACGAGCAAGCAAATATAGTTTAGAATGCTACAAACACTGTGACATCTGATGGACGTTCGAAACATTATCAGACCTAAGAAAAATACCAATAAAAGGACCTCATGAAAACGCAGTTCGACACCTTGTGAAACTGCTGCTGCGCCGAGCTCTTTGAATTTAAGACAGTAGATCCGGATAGTGCCGGTAATTTAGACGAATTCAATATATGTTATGGTTAATGACTGCTCGCTTAAAAGCCTATTTCTTGGCGAACAAGTTTCATATAGACTCTCTTGAGCTTCCAGTCTTGCAAATATGCTTATTAGTTCAAGTATAAACGGGAACCTGCGTATATCACCGGAGAATTTACGTTTGATCCGAGTTACAGCTTCGGTAAATGTTTTGTGTGACTTGTTGACCAACATGATTTTGACACCATTTCAATGTTGTGTAGACGTCCATGCAACCATAACATGACACCCAGAAGAAAACGGTAATGGACAATTGAACAAATCGTCAAACTGGCGCTGACCTGTAAGAATGCAGTAACTGTAACTTTCATCTGATCCAACAGATATCAAAAGCCATCAGCGCATGGATCCAACGAGGGCAAATGCAAGCGACACCTCAAACACTGAAGGGCAAAATCCAAATTGCGTACATACCAACATTTCAGTTCGGTCATAAACACCGGGTCAACCAAAAATAGAAACATAAGGACTGTCTGGAAGAGCTTTTCACACATTAATTTGGCTCTCTTGAGAAAACAGCTGTGAAAACAACAGGCACTGCGAAAGCGAATGAGATGTGAAATGTTGACGTCATATGCCTTGGATGTACGAATATTACTGCTAAAACGGTAGTTTCACGATTTGTAAGTCAAAATCAACACGCCTGTTTTAAAGTTTTATTTTCAGTTCAGGCGTCCAGGGTTATCAATATAGAGGGTTTAAATCCAGGTATGATTCTGATGATGGTGTATTAGTTGTATCTTTAATTTCGAGTTCATTTTGGTTTAATAGATGACGGTTATCCTCAAATTGATGATTGTTCAATGAAAAAACATCATCTTGGCAACGGAAACTGAAATTAATGGCTAGCTCATTTTCCATTTCGCTGAAATAGCCTTTGCATGAACCTGGTTTCATACGAATAAATTACAAAATACCGAAGTAATAAAAGAATGGATTTTCTGAAAAAAAGGCGCACAATTAGTCCCCATACTTATCGTTACTGTCTGCTGGAATACTTAACTTCGAAATTAGACAAATATGTTTTCAATTAAAAATTCAAGCATTGAGATGATATATCTTTCTTAGAATCAGTTTGCTATTTATTAAAATAGCTCAAAAGCTCTTTTTACCTAGCAACCAAATATGAATTTCTTTTTCACTATTTTTAGTACTGAAAGAATGATATATTAAATCATTGAGTATGATGAGGAAGAACAGTGTAGTACAGAGTGTAGAAAATCGAACGTTTAAAGAAAGAACTAGGCATTGATAACTCCCAGGGAAATCCAACCTACACAGCTAATACTCTGTCTAAGGAGTAGATATTACAGAACCGCAAATCTGTTTTGCTTTCCTTTGGAATTTCAACCAAAGATGAATTCATCAATCTCCCTTCCTTGTACTGGGTACCAAAGTTACAAAAATGCCCATACAAACAACGGTACATCGCTGCATCTGCAAAATGTTCTACCACACCTCTTTCTAAGCTTTTACCTCCATTTTGACAGCCGTAAAAGAGGGCAAAGTGGTGTAAGTGAAACAGAATTTATGACAAACTGACTAATTTCAAATTTCTGAATTCTCCAAACTCCTTTCTGCTCATTCATACGGTAAAAAATGTATCTCAACTGATACGATATGCTATAGCGTCTTTCTATACGGGTGCCACGCGTGGAGCAGATCATGCTTACCCTTCTGGAGCATCTGATGATACCTCAGTTTTTATAAGGGTTCACACTTCTAGTGCTTTAGTTTTGTGGCGTTCTTGTTCATTTCTAACTTCGGTATTTTGTTATTTATTACCA
>MJUU01009399.1:107089-127456 GCA_002080025.1 Modiolus philippinarum
TTTGTTTAAAACTAAGGAGTATCTCCCTCGTGCATAGCTCTGTTCTTAGCCGAATTTTGGCTTTTCTATTTAGATCCTTTTGGTTATTTGTCCTCTATCAGCTTTAACATGTTTTTCGGTTAATGGACTTCCAAATGTTTTGGTTTGATCTGCACTGATGAGATATCAGTTGTCGAAATGCGCATATGCAGACAACAAATCAACAGTAACTTCGGTATTTTGTTATTTATTACCACTGGGCCGATGCCTCTGCTGGTAGACTGCTAGTCACCGAGGTTATTCACCAACCCAGTAGTCAATACTTCGATGCTGACCCGAAAACAAATTGTATTGAAACTTGCAATTTCTAAATTTTACAAAATTTTGTTTAAAATTAAGGAGTATCTCCCTCATTCATAGCTCTGTCCTTAGTCGAATTTTGGCTTTTCTATTTAGATCCTTTTGGTTATTTTTCGGTTAATGGACTCCCAATCTCCGAAACAGATGTTTATAGCTCTTCCTTCGTTAGATATTACCCCACTCTCCGAAACAGATGTTTATAGCTCTTCCTTCGTCAGATATTACCCTAATCTTCGAAACAGATGTTTATAGCTCTTCTTTCGTTAGATATTACCCCAATCTCCGAAACAGATGTTTATAGCTCTTACTTCGTCAGATATTACCCTAATCTCTAAAACAGATACATAGCTCTTCCTTCGTCAGATAATACCCCAATCTCCGAGATAGATGCTTATAGCTCTTCCTTTGTCAGATATTACCCCAATCTCGGAAACAGATGCATAGCTCTTCCTTCGTCAGATATTTCCCAATATCCGAAACAGATGCACAGCTTTTTCTACGTCAAATATCACCTCTGCCACTTGCATTCAAAATGGTCGATTAATATGACATCACAATGTGAAATACGTCAGGATGTATACAACGTCACAGTGGAAAGGTATGGTAAATCTAATGTGTAGGAAACGGTGTGGCAGAGGTAATAATCTGACGGAGGAAGAGCTATGCACCTCTGTTTCGGAGATTTGGTTGACTTAGCTGTAGCAGTTCACAATCCAAGACTTTCCCTACACACGCGTTAGTCAGAACACAAGGCACGTTCCTGTTCCAACAAGTGATTTTGCAATAAAAACATTCTCTTGTACAACAATGATTTTGCAAATACTGCATTATCTTCAACAAGCAATATACCTCATTACTTTCTAAAATTCTTAATGGGCCATGGTGTCATGCAGACGGAAGGTTAACGGCTACCTCATATCTTTTGTAAAAGCATTGAAAAATAGAAATGGTGCAAAAAATCTAATTTGAATGTACTCTTAATTTTAATCGGGGGAACTGGGTCATATTTTCATAAAAATAAATTTGATGTTTAGGACGTTAATCAACCCAATTTCATCAGATTGCCGATAACCTGTAGTTTATATTTTATGGTACGTCCCTGTTATATAAGATTTTATTAAAGTATATCAAATTACGAAAACAACTTTCAGAGCTCGTAAATTATTTTTTGATTAGAATAATCTGAAACAAATATTTGACGAGGTGAAAATATAATAAAACAGCATGTTTGTAAGTTTGCAGTTGAGAGGCTTCGACAAACATGGTTGAGGATATAAAAGTCACTTGTATTTCTCCTGTCCAAATTTGTTTGATTTCTTGTAACATAGAGACTTTTTAGGCTTAGTGATTTAGTTGATTCAAAATTTGGAGGTCAGGGAGTATCCAACATCATTTGGTTTAATTATTTTTTGTAAATATATACAGTAAGAAAAATAAACAAAAGCTTTTTAATTTTAAAACATTTTATAGCAATCGAGCAAATTTTGATCAATATAATTAATGGTCCCATCCTGCTTGAGAAAGAGAAAGAGAAAGAGAATAGAAAATAGAAAATAGAAATAGAAAAATAGAAAAATGAAAATTTGCATAGTCCTGGCTCAGTACAGGTATTTATCGAGTGCCAAACTTCCCCTTCCATTGCCGTCGTATCTGAATCACAGTACGGACCAAGACGTCAATTAATTCTACAAAGAACCGATATCTTTCTCTAACTTTTTTTGGTTATCCCACAAGACGGAATTTTTTGTAACGGAGATAACTATGCCGAACGAGAAAGCTCTCTAGTAGCGAATTTACTGTGAAACATAATCTTTAAAAGCAGGAGAAGTAGGGATATAACTCACCATGTTAGGTAAACTGATAATTTTGTTGTATATTTTTGTACTGGGATAACCTTTATCGGCACACTCGAGGTGTAAAGCCGAAAATATTTAAATCAGATGTTGTCTATTGATTCTTCTATCTGTAATGCTGGAAGATATATTGACTGGATCCATTCAGCAACAGATGCGCTGTTGATGGAGATAACTTAATGTATCTGTATGCCAGATCATCTTTTATTCTATGAGTCTTTCGATCACATGGTGAAATTCAGTCTCGGGGGAGTATATGAAAAAGTCTTTGAGCAGAGGGGAATTATTGGTGCCCATTGGTATACAAACTTGCTATTGAACAACAGCACCTCCAACTATGATAAATGTATGATCGATATACTGCAAGCACATTGGACACCTGTTTTCAACGAAGTAACCTGTAATTGCTTGCGGGATCATTATAATTTTTTTATCACTGCCTACGGAATAATAGACGATATTCCATTTTCCAGTTTTTATGTAATTATCGACATTTTACCCCAAATCTACTGGAATCTAGTTTCCGACGTCAGTTGAGCGTAATCGGCGAATTTCACATTTTTTTGTAATTCTTTATTTTTAAAGCAACTGATAACATTTACATACACAAGAGACAAAAGTATGACTGACATTCATGTAGTACACATTAAATAGACAGAAAGACAATATTGCAGACATACAATGTGGTAACCGAAAAGACAGTAAAATATTAGTCTTTTAGCTTCAAAATAAACTTGAAAATGCGATGTGTATCCTTTTTTTAGAAAGAGCACAAAAATTTTTGAGAAAAAATATAAAAATTTAACTCAGTCACTGAGAACCTCCTCTACAGGCAACAATTTACCATACTGAAATTTCTATGAGATAAAACATCAGTTGAAAGTTTCTCAATTTGACTATAGTATTTGAAGGTTTCAATCAGCAAGCTTATTATTGCATCTACATACATAAATGTAATAACTAGAACACATGTTGTTTAATACAGTTATTTTGTCTAAATTGATTTAATTCAATTTTAAGAATTATAATCAAAATATCAGGGTTCAAAACTAAGTTATGATTTAAGAAAAAATCACATATGGATAACCAAAATTATTTGGTTAACAGCATTTCCAGAATAAATGTTGTTATGTTTCTGGGGTTTCGAAACAAAAAGCACACATCTATTTTCCAATAAAATACATTGGTTGGAAATGACCCGCCTGTGGTAAAATGTTGATTTATGACATGTTCAGCTATTATTCAATCATAAAAAACCTTATATATGTTAATAGAATAATTTATTCCCTTTGCCCGCATATACAGGGGCGCCATTCCTACCCCGTTTGACCTTTTTGGCCTTTTTGATTCACCATTCTAATATCCGAAACGTTCCGAAATTTGACTTTTGAAAGAACGTGTATTATGACTGACCATCACATTCTAGCTTTATCAATATAATTAATCCTATCCCAATGAGCTTGAAATACTGATACACCTACTTCAGCTTCGTACTTAGATCTGATTATATACATTGATGAAGATGGACGTTTGAAATCTAAGCTATATGACAAACGTGATGATTTTAACTTCCCAATTGTGAATTTTTCCTTTCTGATCAGCAATATACCTACCTCTCCAGCCTGTGGAGTGTACATTTCACAGTTTATTCGTTACTGTCGCGCATGTAGTTTATACAGTGATATTTTGAATAGAGCAAAAACACTGTCCAAAACGTTACTCAGTCAGGGATTTGTTCAGCCTTTGTTGCTTCATCCCTTCAGAAATTTTATGGCCGTCACCATGATATCATTGACAGATATGACGTGTCTGTGTCCCAAATTAAAACGGACATTTTTATCTAGATTTCACATCTTCACGGATTTGACATAACCGGTTTTGACTCAACCCTGGATTGACTCACTGATAGTGTGACGGGTGCCGCTAGCGGAGCAGGACATGCTTACCCTTCCGGAGCACCTGATGTCACTCCCGGTTTTCATGGGAGTTCACACTATGAGTGCCTTAGTTTTTAATGTCTTTTTATTTCCGTGCATTGTAGCTGTCTCACGTCCTTGTTTTGTCTTTGTTTTTATCTGTTGCCGTTTTTGCCATGTCTTTGGATTTCGATTTTTGTGGTTTTCGCTTCCCTTGTTCCTTTGGTATTCTACTGCCGTTGTTCCCCACTGCCTGGAGGGTGATAACTTATCGCCACTGCCTATTGGATCATAGTAAATTATCACTGTCTGCTCCATCATTATTCATCTCTGCCTTCTTGATCATTGTAATTTGTTGGCAATGTCTGCTGAACCATTATAAGCAATGGTCAATGACTACTGCACCATTATGATTTATCATTACTGCCTGCTGCATCATTATAAGCAATCGTCACTACCACCTTGATCTATCTTTTATTTCTCCCAAGAAAGAACCTCAATGGAAGCTCACTAATATATATTTCAGTTCACTTTTAAATACATGTACTTGATCAATGGTGCCTGGAAGAATTCTCTTTATATAAAAATCATCAAGACCATAAAACAATATCTTTTCTCATTCTTTTGTTACACAAAAATCTAATGATTATAGATGGGAATACTCACAGGGAAGACAAATCAAAAGCACCTAGGCTACTATGTTGTTGTCTCACCACCACCGGCCTAGGCCATTGTAGTGATCTCTCTTAGCTATTTTACTAAGGCAACTGTGTTTTTTTATCATTATTTAGTGTAAGACAATGTGCCGTTTTGCTTATCTCATCAACAATCGGTGTTTTGTCACTTGTTGTAACCGGTAGGCTTAGGCCACTGAGTTGTCTCATCACCACTGGCCTAAAGCTACTACATCATTGTCTCTTCAACACTTGGCTTGCATAACTGTTTTGTTATCTGATCACCAATGGTCTTTGAACATTGTGCCCGTGATCACTAGACTAAAGCCAGTGTTGTTGTCTCACTGATTCATCTGTATTTTGATGTCATTATCATTGAGTTTAAGAAACTCTGTTATCGCATTTTCACCACTATGTTCAGCAACCATGTATCATTACCACTTGCTATAGCAACTTTGTTGTTTAATCACCACTTTATTAGGTTACTGTGTCTCATCACCATTGGGTTATTCCATTGTGTCCATGGTTTCATTAATATGTCGATTATTATGTTTGTTGGCGTTTTGACTCTTAGAGTAACAGAAGAACCTAAACTTGATTATTTTTCTAATCCTTTCAAATCAAAAGCGATCAGGGCAGTGTGTTATTGTCTCATCACCATTGGCCTAGGCCATTGAATTTATGTCTCTCTGCCATTTTGCTGAGGCAACTGTAAGGTTTTTCAACATTTTTGGGCGTAAGACAAAGTGTTATAATTGTCTCATCATCATTTTGCTCATTATCTCATCAACAACGGATGCTTTGCTGCTATGTTGTTATCGCTACTAGGCTTAAGCAACCCTCTTGTCTCATCACCAATGTGCTTAGGCCACGGCATTCGCCTCTTCAACGCTTAGCTTGGGCCCTGTGTTGCTTTTTGATCACAAGTGGGCTTAGGCCATTATGTTCGTGATCACTCGGCTAAAGCCAGTGTTGTTGTCTCACTTATACCATTAGGTTATCCAAATGTATTGTATGAGCTTAAGCAACTCTAGTAATGAGGCACAGTTCAGTTATTATTTGAGGTGGAGCAAGTGGAGCACCGGAAGTGACATCACCGGAAGTCATGTGACCGGAAGTATGACGTCGCCGGAGGTGATGTCATCGGAAATGACGTCAACTGGAAGTATGACGTCACCGGAAGTGAGTATAACTTTTAGCTTTTTACTGCGTAAAAAAAGGGGTGAACTGTGCCCATTACTACTCTAGTTTTTCTCGATTTCCAGAGTTATCGTTCGTTTCTTGTACGATGTATATATCAATATGGGGTATCTTCGAGCTCTTACAGCGATTGGTGAAGGTTTCAAGTCTCCATCTCGTACCGTTTGGAAGATAGGGGTACCCGAAAATTCGGGAATGGCCAAAATTACAATTTTTTCTTAGTAAAATACTATACACATGTTATATATGTTTTCGGGGTAACTTTGTCATTCTAGATCGAGTGGTGACATGTATTAAGCCCTATCTCTAATATTTCGGGTGTTACGAGGGGTCCAAAATTTCGGAAAAGGCCCAAATTTCAATTTTTCCTCAGTCGAGTACTTAAGTACGATATGCTTTCGGGGTATCTTTGTCATTCTAAATTGAATGGAGACATTAATGAAGCTCTATCTGTAATAGTATGGGTGCTAAGAGGGGTCCAAAATTTTGACAAGGGTTGAATTCTAGTATACATTCCAAAGGGGCACTCTGCGTTTATCCACGCTTGTGACTGGCTATCTTAAAGGATAGGCCGCATTACCCCCTCCCCCTTTCTTCTGTGACTTTACATTGAGTCGTTGCTGTCTTCGATTGGTGGTGGTTCGAAGATGTCAAATTCGTCATCTAACAGATATTTTCTTTTCTTCACTGCATATTGCCAAGATTCCCTGGTGTCGTAGTCTTCTTCATCTCTTAAACGTTTGGCTGTATCTCTGATCTTTTTGTGAACTGGATCTTAGTTGAAATCCTGCATCCAGAACACCGTTTCCAGGTATTGATTTCTCATATGGTCTCTAAAAAGTTTATTCGTGTCTTCATATGCGGCTTAACGAGCCTTTTCGGAGTCGTGTCCTTCTTCCATCAAGTCTTCTACTTTCTTGGTGTATTCTGGTTTCGAGTTTGTCAAATGTTTGATTCACGATCAGCTTCCGGAGACTCTTGGTCATCTTCATCGTCAGTGCTTTCGTCGGAGGACTCTTCTGACGTATTAGAGTCGTTACTTTCCTCGTTGCTATATGCAGATTCGTTAGAGTGATTGCTTTCTTCTGATACGTTGGACTCTGCATCCGATTCATTTGGCAAAGTATCTTCCATGTCGTGTTTCTGATTCTTGTGGCGTACGAGATTGAAGTGACGATTGGTTGTGTATTCACAAAGGTCGCAGTGATACATTATGGACGTCTTCCTCTCTCTAGATTCGAAGAACGAATGACGATATATTACAAAACAAAGCTTTAAATAGGGTCAGATTGGGAATGTCGCTGCTCGCGTGCTCGTTTCACTGTTCGTGTGCTCATTTCGCTGCTCGTGGTGCTCGCGTGCTCATCTCGGGAATATTGCTGCTGCTGCTGTGCGGTGGGAAAAGCTATATATTCGCTGTTTAATGGTATGCTTGCGTGCTCACCTTGGGAATATTGCTGCTGCTGCTGCAGCCGCTGTGCGGTGGGAAGAGCGACAAAATCGCTGTTTAAGGGTATGTTCACGCTGCTCGTTTTCACTGCTCGTGTGCTCATTTCGCTGCTCGTGCTGCAGCGTGCTCATCTCGGGAATATTGCTGCTGCTGCTGCAGCCGCTGTGCGTTGGGAAGAGCGACAAATTCGCTGTTTAAGGGTAATTTCACGTGCTCATTCCTCTGCTCGTTTTCACTGCTCGCGTGCTCATTTCGCTGCTCGTGCTGCTCGCGCGCTCAATTCGGAATATTGCTGCTGCTGCTGCTGCTGCCGCCGCCGCTGTGCGGTGTGAAAAGTGACAAATTCGGTGTTTAAAGGCATGCTCACGCTGCTCGTTTTCACTGCTCGTGTGCTCATTTCGCTGCTCGTACTGCTCGCGTGCTCATCTCGGGAATTTAAGAGGAAGATTGGGCCTTAAAGGGAGAGGAGAGAAAAAGGAAAATATTTTTATTCAGTTTTTAATTTTTATTATTATTATAATTTTTTAGATATTTTTTAAGGAACCTCCCAGTCCCCATTCTCTGTTCCATGCTTGCTTGATGACGGGGAAAATAAAATTCATATATATGTAATTTAGTTTGTTATTTATTGCCTAAATGCTTGAATGAAAAGTATTAAGATACATGAAACGATGAGGAAATGCACCAAAAATCAATAATCATATCGAACGGGGTAAAACAATAAACAGGTGCAAAAGCTGGGGCAACGTTAAGACAAGATAAAACATGGACTCGAGAGTAGACAAAACAAAGGGGAGATAACTGAGACGAAAGACAAATGGTAAAGGGTATCACAAAAAATAAATCGATACCAATGCAAAGGCGTGATAAGGTTTTATGTTAGACAATAGTACAGAAAATATACAGAAAAGATTGAAGTACTGGACAACAAATATTAGAACTGAGATAAAGTACAAACCCCAATACACAAGAATCAAACAGCACAAAAAGAGGCATCAAAATAGAATAAAACAATAGAAAGAGGTTTTGGGTTAGAATACTGAACCCGGTTGCCCCACCCGAACCGTCACACCACTCTCACACCATTTCGCTACGCTCACGGTGCTCTACGTTCTTGACGCTTGGATTGTCGTCACTTCCGATGACGTCATACTTCCGGTTGACGTCATTTCCGATGATGTCACCTCCGGTGACGTCATACTTCCGGTCATGTGACTTCCGGTGACGTCATACTTCCAGTCATGTGACTTCCGGTGACGTCATACTTCCGGTCACGTGACTTCCGGTGATGTCACTTCCGGTGCTCCACTTGGACCACCTCAAATAATAACTGAACTGTGCCTCATAACTACATATAACATATAACTTTAACCCAACCGTTGCGTTGATATCGATTTATTTTTTGTGATACCCTTTATCCTTTGTCTTTCGTCTCAGTTATCTCCTCTTTGTTTTGTCTACTCTCGAGTCCATGTTTTACCTTGTCCTAACGTTACCCCAGCTTTTGCACCTGTTTATTGTTTACCACGTTCTGTCTATTATTGATTTTTTTTCCTTTTATTGTTTCCCATATCTATATTATTTCTTTTCATAAGGCAATAAATAAAACACTAATTTGCATATTTTATTTTCCCCGTCATGAAGCAAGCATGGAACAGAGAATGGGGACTGGGAGGTTCCTTAAAAAATATTTTAAAAAAATTAAAAAAAATTAAGAAAGGAATAAAAATATTTTCCTTTTTCTCTCCTCCTCTCTCTTTAAGGCCCAATCCTCCTCTCAAATTCCCGAGATGAGCACGCGAGGCGTACGAGCAGCGAAACGAGCACACGAGCAGTGAAAACGAGCAGCGTAACATGCCTTTAAACAACGAATTTGTCACTTTTCACACCGCACAGCGACGGCGGCGACAGCAGCAGCAGCAGCAATATTCCGAGATGAGCACACGAGCAGCACGAGCAGCGAAATCAGCACGCGAGCAGTGAAAACGAGCAGCGTGAACATACCCTTAAACAGCGAATTTGTCGCTCTTCCCACCGCACAACGGCTGCAGGAGCAGCAGCAGCAATATTCCCGAGATGAGCACGCGAGCAGCACGAGCAGCGAAATGAGCACACGAGCAGTGAAAACGAGCAGCGTGAACATACCCTTAAACAGCGATTTTGTCGCTCTTCCCACCGCACAGCGGCTGCAGCAGCAGCAGCAGCACCAATACTCCCGAGATTAGCACGCGAGCAGCACGAGCAGCGAAATGAGCACACGAGCAGTGAAACGAGAAAGCGAGCAGCGACATTCCCAATCTGATCGTATTTAAAGCTTTGTTCTGTAATCGTCATTTGTTCTTCGAATCCAGAGAGAGGAAGACGTCTATAATGTATCACTGCAACCTTTGTGGATACACAACTAATCGTCACTTCAATCTTGTTCGCCACAAGAATCAGAAACATCGCCAACTGAATCGGAGACAGAGTCCAATGTATCAGAAGAAAGCGATCACGAATCTGTATTTAGCAACGAGGAAAGTAACGACTCTAATACGTCAGAAGAGTCCGCGGACGAAAGCACTGACGATGAAGATAACCAAGAGTCTCCATGGAAGCTGATAGTGAATCAAACATTTGACAAACTCGAACCAGAATACACCAAGAAAGTAGAAGACTTGATGGAAGAAGGACACGACTCCGAAAAGGCTCGTTTAGCCGCATATGAAGACATGAATAAACTTTTTAGAGACAATATGAGAAAACAATACCTCGAAACGGTGTTCTGGATGCAGGATTTCAACTAAGATCCAATTCGCAAAAAGATCAGAGATACAGCCAAACGTTTAAGAGATGAAGAAGACTACGAAACCAGGGAATCTTGGCAATATGCAGTGAAGAAAAGAAAATATCTGTTAGATGACGTATTGGACGGAGTCGAACCACCACCAATCGAAGACAGCAACAACTCGATGTAAAGTCACAGAAGAAAAGGGGGGATGGGGTAATGCGGCCTATCCTTTAAGATAGCCAGTCACAAGCCTGGAGAAACGCAGAGTGCCCCTTTGTTAGAATTCACCAAAATGACCCCCTTGTCAAAATTTTGGACCCCTTTTACACCCCTACTATTAGAGATACGACCTCACGAATGTCACCAATCGCTTTAGAATGACAAAGTTGCCCCGAAAACATATATGAAACGTCTATAGTACTCGACTTACGAATAATTGAAATTTGGGCCATTCCCGAATTTTCGGGTACCCCTATCTTCCAAACGGTATAAGATAGAGACATTAAACCTTCACCAATTGCTGTAGCAGCTTGAAATTACCCCGGATTGATATATAAATTGTACGGGAAACGAACGATAACTCTGGAAATCGAAAAAAAAAACATTAGTAATAATGGGCACAGTTAACCCCCCTTTTTTTACGCAGTAAAAAGCTAAAAAGTTATACTTTCAAACATGAGGGAAAGGCTCCCATTGGTCCGTTCAAACTTGATACGATTTGAAATCGGGCGCGCAACGCTCCCATTGGTCCATTTTGAATATTTGAATTTCAAATCTGGAGGGAAACGCTCTCATTGGTCCGCTTGGAGTGTCGTCACTTCCGATGACGTCATACTTCCGGTTGACGTCATTTCCGATGACGTCACCTCCGGTGACGTCATACTTCCGGTCACCTGACTTCCGGTGACGTCATACTTCCGGTGATGTCACTTCCGGTGCTCCACTTGCTCCAATTCAAATAATAACTGAACTGTGCCTTATTACTACTAACTCTGTTGTTCACTCATCACCACTGGGCACCGTGTTAATTTTTATGATTTCCATTTTCTTAATAGTTGTTGTATAAGCAACCCTTGTGTGGGTTCATTACTATGTCGATGCTAATGTTGTTGGGTTTTTGACTCTTAGAGAGACAGAAGAATATAAACTTGTTTAATGTTTCTTTTCATTTCAATCAATTCTTCAAAAACTTAAGTTACTCTATTTAAAAAATAGAGTTATGAAATGCACATATGAATTTTCTAGCAAATTGAATGTTTATACGTCCTCAGCCAATTAGAAACTTTTGATGGCTCGTGTACCCATAATGCACTAGTTTCAAAACTTCAACAAATAAAGAAATTAGAAAACAGTAAACACCTGCAATGACCGAAAAACCACAATCATAGGCCACAATTGACAAGGGAACTGCACTACAAAAACACAAAAGAAAAACGTAAATAATGATAGGAACTCGGAAAAGCCAAACAAGGAACCGACAAAGTCAAAACTATCGGTAGGGGTAAAACGGTTTATGGGTTCCCAAACCTCCCCATTCTAGACCCCGTTTCCCTATAGCACAATAGACAGACGAAAAAGCATATTTCTAGGTTACTATCCAAATATCAATTTAAAGTGATCAGGATACAGGTAAAGATTATGAAAAATATTTCACATGACTGCAAGTGACACTTACCTTAATACAATGTTTGTCAAAACTATTAACTAAAATAAAAAAAATCTGAGAAACAGAATGGTATGGTATGTATATGCTTTGTAAAATATTATAAAAAAAATTAAAATGTTTCTACGTATATGGCATTGAAATTATTTTTATATTTTTTTTAACCATTTACTTTGTAATCTCCCTTTACCAGAATTATAAAAGCTAAAAAACACAAAATTACATTGTCAATTACAACAATATTGCATTTGTAGAAATCGTTTGCTTTACTGTAAATTATGTCATCATTTTCAATTAATTTGTAATAGAATTGATTATTTCATACTAAAGTGACTTATTTTCACATGTCTTCAATTTCTCAACAGAGCTTGATCAACTGATAAGATACTGCTAATCAATAGAACAAAGCTCTTGATAATCAGTTCCGCTAGGATGTAGTACTTGGCAGCGATATATCATCCACCAGACACAGGAATCTTCACAGTTCGATAAGTTGACGCAAGCAGGCGTTAAAAAGGTAAAAATAAAGGTACATTAGTTTGATATTATGTAATTGTCTCGGAATATATTAATGTACAGGTAAGATACATTTTTTGTTAGATTTATACTTTTTGAACAAAAATTTTCAAATTTTTAATATAACACCAAATTAACAGAAAGCCTTTAATAAAAAAAAATAAATTAGTGTAAAATACATTTTCTTTGATCAACACATTTATGCATATAGGACATAAATTATAAAAAAAATGTTTTTATTTGGCCATGTGTAAATTCGGCCAACGCACGGCTGGGAAACTCGATTGTCTCAACTGAATTTTACTACCAGGAAGTCGATTAATACAACTTTTAAAAATCGAGGAATGTCACTACACGTAAAACAGGTCAAAGATCTAAAATATAACTAAAACCATATAAAAGTCTGGGTTTTAAGACAGAAATTATGTTTATTGTAGTCAGTCGCTTCCAGGCGATTCTAAAATCCGGACATAAAGAAAAAACTAATTTACCATTGTTATTCGAAAAAAGAAAAGGGTTTTTGATTTATTAAAACTTATTTTACAAATGTATATGAAGTGACATTCTCTGATTTCTCGAACTGCACTTATTAAGTGTAAATCACAGATTTCCGGACGCCGGTTTTTTGGTTGAGAACATCGAGTTTCCCAGCCGTGCAAAGCAACCAATTATTAAAAAGGTCTAGAGGACCTTGCCATATACATTAATACATCAATGATTTTTTAACAGAAATTTAAATTAAAATTTTTCTTTCTGTTTGACGTCAACTTGTGCTGCAGTATATATAGTTATTCTGCTCAAGTTAAAGATATCAGATTAATCCTACAACATGACTGCATAGCTCGACGGGGAAGTAACCTTTGTCACATCTTGATAATAGTTATTCGGACTTCATAAGAGATACGGGTTCTTATCTTATACTAGTGTTGCAGTAGATATAATGTTATGACCTCACAGTAGCGTCTATATCGACAACAAACCAATGTGTATCGAAAAATTAACTCTGTTGTTCATGACATTGACCTCTGAATTAACAATTGAAATGATCAAAGAAATACTTTATTTGAAACATCAGTTTTGACGTCACGACGGGTACTTCAATAGAAATTTGATGTCGTTGCCTCTTTCTGTCCGTCCATCACGGTTTTCACTTGAAATACTCCTACTTTTTGGATATAGAAATTCATAATTTTGTTGTAGAATTGTTGTAAATGCGCAATACGCTTTCAGAATTTCGATACTGGACCAGATAAAAATAAGACTGAGACCCAAATGATTCAAATCTTACATCGCCCATGTGACTTAAACTCTTCAAAATTTTAATTTTCTTGTAGAACTGTTTCAATATGTTTAGCCAAAACGGTCATTTTCAATATATGGATTGTAAAATATTTTGATTTCAAGTTTTTGTTTAATATCATGAAACTCTCAAAACATGACATTTTTGTTCAACTATAAGAAATCATTCAGTTTAAATTCGCTTGATGAAATCATTACCAAGAATTGGTCGCAAACATTTTTATTTTCAGTCTTGGAAATTTCCCTGAAACTCTCAAGGACAGGATTTTGTACCCATCAGCAATACAATTTGAATACATTTAAGAGAATAATTAAATTCCGAAGTTACTGTGAATTTAATTTCTGCATATGCGCATTTCGACAATTTATATCTTTTCAGTGCAGATAAAACCTATAATAATGCATTTCCAAAATTTCTGGTGCAAAAGCTTTGACGGTAAGGGGTTATTTTGCAAAGTGATGGTACATCTGTCTTTTCTAACAGCCAATCTATATATGTTTGAAAATACTATTCTGAACAAAATTTACATGCTTATTCGAAAAAAAAATATTGCAGCCTGGTGCTATACATCAAGAGTCCGTTTTAAATGTTATTCTCAGATCGCTGATTGTCAAAAACTATACCTGAGTAACACTGCACTTTTGACATGCTTACCCTTCCGGAGCACCTGATGTCACTCCCGGTTTTCATGGGAGTTCACATTATGAGTACTTTAGTTCTTAATGACGCCTTTTTATTTCCGTGCATTGTTGCTGTCTCTCGTCCTTGTTTTGTCTTTGTTTTTCTCCGTTGCGGTTTTCGCCATGTCTTTGGACTTCGATTTTTGTGATCATCACTTCCCTGGTTCCTTCGTTATTCTACTGCCGTTGTTTTGAATGAAATGTCGTCTCCGTCTGTCTGTCCGTCCGTCATGCTTTTCTTTCGACTCAAACTCCTCTTACATTTTCTGATTTGGGTATTTATTTTTAGTAGAACTGTTGCATATATGATGTAGATACGCAATAACCTTTTATGAACTTGGATATCTTTTCATATGTAAAAAGAAAACAAAAACAAAAACAAAAGGACCAAAGGTGGATTTTACAACCTCCATGGGACTGTGGGACTCAAACTCCTCGGACCACATTTTGGAATTGAATAATTTGATTTTGCATATAAGGTATGGATGTGCAATTTAGGTAAATTTGTTGAAACTATTAAAGACAGTTTTTTAATTATACCTCGCAACCATACAGGTTGAATACGTTTACGTTAAAGAAATGATTTCCAATAATTGAATTGTACACATTTTGATTCCAATTTTGGTAAACTTTCTACAACTCTTAAAGACATGGATTTTTTTTTAATTCTACTTAGCAAACATGCTTACCCTGATGATACCTAAAGTTTTTGTAGGGTTCACACTGCTGGTGCTTTAGTTTTGTGGCCTTCATGTTTATTTTGTTTATTCGTTCTATCTTTGTCATACATAGTGTGTCAATTCGTGTTGATATGAATTGTCCTGATTTTGAATTTTAAGTTCATATTCAACACGAATTTGACACACTATGACAAAGACAAAACGAAAAAACAAAATGAACAAGAGCGTCATAAAACTAAAGCACTAGCAGTGTGAACCCCTACAAAAACTGAGGTATCATCAGGTGCTCCGGAAGGGAAGGCATGGTTTGCTCCAACCATGGTATCCGTCACACTGCCAGTGAAATTCCGGTTTTGTCACAGTCGGTGTTTGTAAGTCCGGTAAAAAAGTCTTGATAAACCCAACGATATCTGTTCTCAACTGCGAAACACAAACATTGTAACGATCTGTCAAATCATGCTGACGACCGTAAAATATCGGTAGTAACAATTGCAACAGTGACTGAACAAATCCTTGGTGTATAAATGTTTGAGTAATTTTATTCTGTTGACAAAACGATGTATTAACTACAGCCACGGAAATAGCGAATGAGTTGTTAAATGTAAACGCCATATGTCGCAGATTTGGGAATATTACTGCTCAAAAACGGGAAGTTCATTATTGGAAAGTCAAAACCATCACGCTTGTCGTAAAGTTTTATTTTCAGACGTCAAGACTTGTCGATGTAAAGGTATAGGTCCAGGTATGATGCTCATGATAAAGTATCAGTGGTCCTCTTTAATTTCGAGTTCATTTGGGTATATCCGCGAATATTTTATGTATTCTTAGGATAAAGATAAGATCTTTGATAATCCGCGAAAGTTTAAAACGCTAAAATTTTTGGCATACATTTTTCACTCAAACCCGCGAAATTTTTGACCCGCGAAAATAACCCGCTATACGGTATATAACAGAAGCTGAAATGAAAGGACTTGGCTAGCTTATTGTCTTTTTTTCTGCACTAGCCCTTGAATGAACCTGGCTTCATACAAATAAAGAAACAAATATGCTGAAAGTGGCGCACAATTAGTCCACATAGCTGTCCCTATTGTCTGCTGGGAAACTTGTCCTCCTAATTCCACAAATATGTTATCAATAAAAAAATCCAGCATTGCGATTACATCATCCACTGTTATAATTAACAAAATAGGCCCAATCTTTACCTATCACTAAATATGAATATCCTCTTTCACCCCTTTTAGTACAGAAAGACTGATGTATTATAATGTAAGAGAGTAGTATAGAGTGTGGAAAAGGATAAATGTTTTGACACTGTTGCAGTGGTTGAGCTCAGTTGAAGATAGATATTCTAACAACTGAGTTTTTGAGAATCCTTATTTGATTTACTCCTTTTGTTGTGTATACTTTATCACTACATATCTTTAGGCAATCTTTAACTGTAGTAAGTAATGAGGTAATAAGTTTAGAAAGGAGATGGCAGACCCAGCAATGTATCTCTGTTTGTAGGGGCATTTATGTAATTTAGGCACCCAGTAGATACAAAGCAGGTCGTTGTTCTCTTCACTCAAATTAATACCAAAAGAAGACAATATACTGATTTGTGATTGTTTAGTATATCCTTAATTGGTAATTAAAACAACGTACAATAACGCACACGTTCCGATAGTTTACGAAACGTTGGTAAACATAGTAAGTAGATTTTCTTACCCTATAAAACTAACCAACTGCGGTAAAGTCAGAGAAGGCCTTTCCCGCCATTTTTTAGACTTAAATTGTTTCAGAAAGAAGGCTACAAGAGACTTTTTAAATCGTTTTTGGTCAATGCCCTATCAATTTATGGTATAGAGTTTAAGTCGTAGGTTTTGGCTTACCATAACGTATAGATTTGATATTTTTAGGAGGATTTACGGTGCGTAAATCCTTCTTATGCTGTCACTTTCTTCAGAAAAATCCCGGGTATGAATATTCACTTCGAGATCAAAAATCAACTTTTTGCAGCCAAATTCATTGCTAATCTCTTCCTTAACATTATTGTAAACAGCATAAGAAATATGACATATAAATGTAAGGTGTAAGCCTAATTAAAATAGAATTGCGGAGGGAATATTTTAGCAGTTAACTGAGTGTCACGTGACACGTTAGTTATAAATAAATTCACATATTACCGTATTTGTAGAAATAATAATCAATAACCTGTGACCGGAATATTGTAATGTTTTTTTTTAATTTAAACGATGCAGAAAAAAAATAAATAAAAATAATAAACCGAGGAATTCTTTCTAGTTTAGTAAGTGTAGTTTGCACGTAGTGCTAATTTGATTCAGAATTGATCCAAAATTTTAACTTATATGGCTCTTGTATCGATATTGAAAAAAATATGAAATTGGCAATATGTTTCCCTGTAAGAGACAAAGGATGAACAATTATTCACGTTTTTATTTGCGGATTAAGAGAGGACTTCGATATTGAAAAAAATATGAAATTGGCAATATATTTCCCTGTATGAGACAAAGGATGAACAATTATTCACGTTTTTATTTGCGGATTAAGAGAAGACTTCGGGGTTGGAAACCTCCCCTTTTCACGATTTAAAAAAATTAATTTCGTGCAGAATTTATTCAACAGTTGAAAAAAAAATGGCAAAAATTAGACTGGAACTTCTCCTTTCTCTGGATCTCATTTGAATGCCCCTTTTCGAAGTTAAGGAAATAATGGTTTTTTTTTTGCCAAATTTCGACAGTTATGCAAGATGTTCCCTTATAATATGGTGAAGATACGGCATTTACATGTGACCATTTTCAATGATAACATACCAACACATTTTTATGGAATCGCTAGATAAAGATTTGTCAGCTATGTATGTCAACGTATGCTGTCTAAACCAATGTATTACAGAATTTCCCTTTTACATTGTATAGTTTGAGACCATAAAGGCATCATATGAAACACGTTTACAGCATAACGAAATTTAATGTTTTTTTATGCAACTTGGGTTGTTTTGTATTACTTGTATTCAAATGTATTATTTGTATTCAGATGTTCAAATAAGTATTTCATATATCACATTGTCATCGCTTACTTGTATCAGCTAAAACAGAACATACGTCAGTTCTTTGGAACTAACATTTTGCAGTTTAATTAAGAAACCTTTTATATTCCCAGTATTATCAATAACATTTGTCCATGTGCTATAATCAACCAGTTTAACCGACACTAGACTTTGGACTGCTTTCAACGAATATAGCCTTGCAATCAACTGGCGTAGTAACTAAACCACTACCAAAAGATATGCGTTTGTCATACCCATTTACTAGACGCGAAAATATACAAAATGTATGAGGCTTTCAACAATGAGCATCTGCACTAGTTTCATCGGTTTGAGCAGAATTCACTTGCTGGATGTCGAACAACGCTACGTCCATGGTTGTCTACGTCAATGGACTCGGGATCGTCAACAGACATAAAAATATCGGACAAAGTACCCTAATAAACACTGTCATCCATTGCTCGACAGAGGGACCAAAAGACAATTCGAAATACAAACGACTACAGGATATTCATCGAGTTGATTGCAAGATAACTTGGCAAATAAATTGGGGAGATGTGGGCATAATAACTCAAGATGGTAAAAAATAGTATGATTTAAAAAAAAAATATGAAAGCCAAAATGTAAAATTTTGAAAACCGAAGAAAATTAGAGAGCATGCACCTCAATCAATGGAGATATTAATAAGAACTCCACACTTCAAGAGAGACAAACTCTGTCATAAATGCAAAAACAAGAGATATTGTCAACGAGTAAATGTACATAACACAAAATTCCTACAGATTCATGGTAAAATTAACCAAATGGAACAACGCATTTATTGTTCTTCATCTTCTATACCTTCAACATCTCCCATATATAGAGTACTTTGTTGCACAATAAACAGTTTTACGATTATCTTTTACGAAATTAAAGCGTAAATCCGACTAAACAGTACTTCAGTACTTTGATTTTTCTGAGTTAGGGTCAAATACACCCATACTTAGTTGTAAACAGTTTGTTTGTTATGCAATATTTTACGAAAGGATATGGAGTAAATGAACATGAGACCATAACACATATGTTAATAAACTCCAACTGCAATAATTTTAATGAGCTGTATGGCCATTTCGGAAATTTATTCCTCATCAGCAGCACTAGAACCCAAAAAAGGGAAATCCATAATTTTAAAACTGTTTAAAGTGCATAACACCAAACGAAATCCGAATAATCAGTTCTATCAAATATAGCTAAGGACAAAAAACTACGATGGAGGGAGTTAATCCTTCGATTTTAGAATTTACATAAATTTAGATAATAGTAATACACGTGAGATATTATCTCATGTACAAGTACACCATATATAAGAAAAATAAAAAGCATATATCCGTACCACGGGGAATTGTTTTACCAACTCCACACTGCAATAAAAGACAAACTCCTATATTAAATATTTTACGAAAGGATATGGAGTAAATGAACATGAGACCATAACGCATATGTTAATTAACTCCAACTGCAATAAGTTTAACGAGCTGTATGGCCATTTCGGAAATTTATTCCTCATCAGCAGCACTAGAACCCAAACAAGGGGAATCCATAATTTAAAGCTGTTTAAAGTGTGTTATGTGGCAGAAACGACCAATAAATTATTGTAAATTGAAGTCGGCAAAGATAAAACAAAATTGGCTCAAATCAACTTTTTAATCAGACAAAAAAATAATTATTTTAGAAATTAAATACAGTATATGACTTATCTGACAATAATGAAGTCCAAGTAATAATCCAAATGAAAAGTACATTTAATTCCACCAATAAATGTCCAACAGAATAGTCCATATAATCCTCACTAAATAGTTGATAATAGATTCACAATAATTGATGTCGATTTCCAATACAAGAGATGTGCGTAAAAATTCTGTATAAACTAATTAATCCTGTATAAACTTTTTAAACTGACTGCCTCAACCCTTTTCTGCTACCTTATATAAATACATTTATTATTTCTAGAAAAATCTATCCACAAGATACCACTGGAACATTCTAATCAACTGACAATCACATGACTAGAATGAATATGTAAGGAAAACCTAGAAAATTCTATGTGTTAAATATTAAATTGAAATTCTAGAAATTTCTATATGTTCTAAGGTGTAATAACCCTGACCATTGTTTATTGTAAACAAGTTACATAACTAGGCCAAACAAATTACATAATATTAAGGCCGTACAAAATAAAACAATGAATAAAATGCATTATAGAATATTTACAACATTTAATTACCTATAACACCTCCCCCC
>MJUU01009399.1:129350-142469 GCA_002080025.1 Modiolus philippinarum
ATGTTTACATGACACAACCTGTTTTGTCTACGTCTGTCAGGTGTTTTGATAATATAATTTAAATCACTCGGTTTCTTTTCAACAATATATGGACCAAAATATCTGGCTTCAAGTGGCTTTCCAGGAACAGGAAGTAATACAAGTACTTTATCACAAGGATCAAAATTACGTTTTACAGAATTTTGGTCATACTTGGCTTTCATAGATTCTTGACTGGATTTAAGATTTATATTGGCTAGTTCACAAGCTTTTACAAGTTTAGTGCGAAAGTCTGAAACATAATCAAGGAGATTTAAATGGTCTTTTTCATCAGATAAAATTTTCTCATTTAAAAGTTTGAGTGGTCCCCTAACTGTATGTCCAAAAACTAATTCAAAGGGACTAAAACCTTATGATTCCTGGACTGCTTCTCTTACAGCAAATAAAAGAAAAGAAATTCCTTCATCCCAATCTTCCTCTGTGTCAAAACAATAGGTCCGCATCATATTTTTTAAAGTTTGGTGAAATTACTCTAAGGCGCCTTGACTTTCAAGGTGATATGCAGATGATCTGTACTGTTTAATGCCTAATTCATACATTACAGCTCATTAAGATTGATGCAGTTGGAGTTGACATATGTGTTATTGTCTCATGTTCATTTGCTCCATATCCTTTCGTAAAATATTACTTGTTGGAAAATGCCTGACATAAAGTTTGAACCTTGATCTGATTGAATAGATTTAGGTAGGCCAAACAAAGTGAAAAATTTAGTTAAAGCCCTAACTATAGTTTCAGTCTTTATATTTCTTAAAGGAATAGCTTCATGAAACCTTGTGGATGCACACATAATAGTTAACATGTACTGATTACCAGATTTAGTTTTTGGTAAAGGACCTACGCAATCTATTAATATTTTACTAAAAGGCCCCTCAAAGGCAGGTATTGGCTGAAGAGGTAATTTTGGAATAACTTGGTTTGGTTTCCCTACTAACTGACTTGTATGACAAGACTTGCAGTAATTAGAGACATCTTTTCTAAGATTAGGCCAATAAAAATAATTTAAAATTTTGTTGTAAGTCTTATTAATACCTAAGTGTCCTGACAAGGGAGTATCATGGGCCATGCTTAATATCTCAGCTCTATACACCTTTGGTACTACAATTTGATACTTTACCGCCCTCTCTGCATCAGCAGACACATTAGAAGGTCTCCATTTACGCATAAGAATACCATTTTTTGTGAAATAAGTAACAGGTTCCTGCAAAGACTCACTTTCATCAACAGCCCTGTTGAAAAGACGTTAAATTTCAGGGTCCTTATGTTGCTCACTGTTAAATGTAGACATAGAAAAACCATCACCTTGAACCAATGAACTATCAGAAAACTCCAAGAGCTTGCTTGTTTCAAAACTGACTCATAAATGTATCCGACAAATCAAAATCATCAGTCTTATTTCCATCTACTTTCTGAGCTTCAACACATTTTTTTTCATAGCACGAGTAACTGCACAGGCAGGATACAACTCAGAAAACTCCTGTTCAGCAGAATCAGGAACTTGATCATAAGAAGGCTTGTCTGTCACAATAGGATTTCTTTGAACTTTATCCCCAGCTAAATCATTACCAAGAAGAAGTTGAACACATTCAAAGGGCAATCATGACTTGATACCTAAGGTCACAGTTCCAGAAACAATATCCGAAGACAAATAAACATTATGGAGAGGAATAGCAGTATAACCACTAGAATCTACCCCTTTAATAAGAACATTTCTACCAGTACTAGAAATATCATCAAACGGCAGGGTTTCCGCAAACAAAAGAGACTGTGAAACTCCAGTATCTCTCAAAATTCGAATAGAGGTAGAATTACAAAAATCACTCGAAAGCGACACAAAACCATCACTAATAAATGGTTAAAAAATCTCCATAATGGAACTAGATGGGGATTTGACCTCGACCTTACTAACAGGATCAGAAACAGACTTCACCTCAGAAAAAGAACTATGCACATCTGTATCAAAATGAGGCAAACATGGTGACACTGGGTTTTACTTCACTTTCCTTCCTTTGCTTTAACCTATAACAGTCAGATATCAAATGGCCTTCTTCCTTACAATAATTACAGGAAATCGACTTGAATGGTCTCTGTGACTGGGAGGGAGAATGGGACTTGGACGAGCTATTTACTGGACGTTGCCTACTATTTACTTCATTTGTTGGTTTGGGTGAAAAATTTGTGGAATGATTTTGATTTCTGAAAAATTTCTGTGGTTTATTAAAAAAATGTGTTTTATGTGTGAGTGAAAAATTATCAGCTTAACGTGCAGCAATTTCCATAGTTTCAGCTTTTTGTTCATCAATAAAAGTTTTAATGTCAGTACTAATACATCGTTTAAATTCTTCAATTAAAACTAGCTGACGTAATTTCTCATGATTGTTATTTATTTTCTTCGACGATCAAAAAGTTGCTCTTTTGTTCTAGCAAACTCTACATAGGTTTGGTCACTCTGCATTCCTAAATTTTTGCCGGTAAGCTTCAGGAAAAAGTTAATAGTCTTTAAGAATTAACTCTTTTACAGTGTCATAATCTGAAGCCTGTTCTACTGACAACTGTGAGTAAATTTCCCTGGCCTTACCAATTAACACACCCTGTAATAACATTGACCAATTATGTTTTGGCCACTTTTAATTTTCAGCTATTTTCTCAAAATGCAGAAAATATTTGTCAACATCCTTTTCTTTATAAAGGAGGGACCAACCTGTGATGTTTTTAGCAACATCAAATGTCTGAGAATTCTGAGAAAGGTGTTGATTCTTTTCAGCTAATTCCAATTTTTTTCATTTCTAATTGAAAATTGAGCTCTTTTTCTAATTTTAATTTTCTTTCTTCTCTTTCTTTTTCTTCTCTTTCTCTTTCCAATTCTAATTTTCTTTGCTCTCTTTCTAATTTCTAACTTTCTTATTTCTAATTCTTTCTGAATTTCTATTTTTTTTAATTTCCAAATCAGGTGTTTGAATGCCAAAAGTCACAAAAACAGATTTATCAAAACAACCTTCTTCAACCAAATAATTTGCAATCACATTTTGAACTTCAAATTTTCTCATTCCAGATTTGACATTCAATTTCAAATGTTTTCCTAAGATAATTAATTCATCCTCTTTAAGCTTCTCAAAATTCTCCACCTGACACGTAGACATGAATTGTTCTGGATCAAATGACATCTTGTAAAAATCTATTGCTGACTTTTAAAAATTTTCTATTTAACAAAATTATAATAATTTCTTTTAAAACAATTTCGAAGAATCCCGGACGATAGCCCCCAATTTCTGTTATGTGGCAGAAACGACCAATAAATAATTGTAAATTGAAGTCCGCAAAGATAAAACAAAGTTGGCTCAAATCAACTTTTTAATCAGACAAAAGAATAATTATTTTACAAATTAAATACAATATATGACTTATCTGACAATAATGAAGTCTAAGTAATAATCCAAATGAATAGTTCACTTAATTCCACCAATAAATGTCCAATAGAATAATCCTTATAATCCTCACTAAATAGTTGATAATAGATTCACAATAATTGATGTCGATTTCCAATACAAAAGATGTGCGTAAAAATTCTGTATAAACTAATTAATCCTGTATAAACTTTTTAAACTAACTGCCTCAACCCTTTTCTGCTACCTTATATAAATACATTTATTATTTCTAGAAAAATCTATCCACAAGATACGACTGGAACATTCTAATTGACTGACAATCACATGACTAGAATGGTTATGCAAGGAAAACCTCTAGAAAATTCTATGTGTTAAATATTAAATTTAAATTCTAGAAATTTCTATATGTTCTAAGGTGTAATAACCTTGACCATTGTTTATTGTAAACAAGTTACATAACCAGGCCAAACAAATTACATGATATTAAGGCCGTACAAAATAAAAACAATGAATAAAATGCATTATAGAATATTTACAACATTTAATTACCTATAACAAGTGCATAAAACCAAACGAAATCCGAATAATCAGTTCTATCAAATATAGCTAAGGACAAAAAACTACGATGGAGGGAGTTAATTTAGATAATAGTAATACACATGAGATATTATCTCATGTACAAGTACACCATATCTAAGAAAAATAAAGAGCATACATCTCTACCACGGGGAATTGTTTTACCAACTCCACACTGCAATAAAAGACAAACTCCTGTATTAAATATTTTACGAAAGGATATGGAGTAAATGAACATGAGACCATAACGCATATGTTAATTAACTCCAACTGCAATAATTTTAATGAGCTGTATGGCCATTTCGGAAATTTATTCCGTAAGCATTGGATCGTAGCATCATAGTGTCTTCAAGCTTGCGTTAAAGTGGCGTACAACTGGAATTTGTGGGAAACTGGTAATTGTATTGCTGTATTTTACCCGCTTCGAGAATATGCAATGATACGGTAACTACAAGGACATTTTAATGCAATCTAAAAGTCACTGATTTACTGTCACATAACCTGTAAATATAATCCAAAGAAAACAAAAGAACTTGACCTGTATTTTATGAAGAGAAACATTGTTCTTAAATATTAAAATTTTCCCATGAATCAAACTGAAGTTACCATCCGGAAACCACAAAATTTACAGATTTTGCCTAAATCAAGGGAAATAACTCTAGAACAAAAAATCCGATTACGGTCAAAACCAAACTGACCTGTATGAATAGAAACATATTCAAAAATATTAAAATATTCCATCAAAGCAAACTGAAGTTATCACCCGGAAACCAAAGTGTGACGGACGGACGGAAAGACGGACAGACGGACGGACGGACGGACAAGAGGAATCCTTTATGCCCCCGACCTTTTAAAGCGGGGATATGAAGAAAGAGACCAATATCTAGTTTACTTGTACACAGGAAGAAGATTGTAATCTAATAATCGGTTTAACCTATTGACTACTTGTTTTAATCTCATTTTGACTTTTTAAAGCGGCTTTACATACTTTACCACTTATATGCACTAATGATAAAATAAAGAATTGTATTTTTAACATATCAGTAGTTTATATTTAGTTTTGCTTGCTTTAAAAAGCAGTGAAACTCAAGTAATTCAACGAAAACTGTTTTCTTAAAACTGTAAGTAATAAAAGGCAGATATTTCAGTATTTATTTAGGAGGATCAATTTATCTAAATTACAAGTAGTTTAAAAAAAGACAGAACCGCGTCGGATTTTATCGTTGTAACGATTGCGCCACACAGTGATTTAGAATTAACGATGAGAATCTTAGATGACATTTTATACAAATTACAACAGTTAAGTATCTTTTATCATTTCAGATCAGAAGCAATGTAAAAACAGAGGACAAAGATGGAATTCAAAGTTGTTGTTTTTGTTTTCATGTTATCTGAAACAGTGCTGTCTTTTCAAAATTTTAAGTACAGCGATTTAGTAAACGCAAGATTCTTTTCAAATAAGATACCCAGAAGACCACATCACAAGAATCGACATAAAATCAAGTTCAGTAACTCTGTAGATGAACAAATTCCGGGATTTATGAGGTATGCTCCAAAACCACAGGATTTAAAACTTAAACGGCTGATAAAAAAACTTGGCGATGATTTCAATGACAAATGGATGTCAATTGAACGTCCCATCAGTTTAAGTGAAAATGAAATATTAATATCAGATTCACAGAGCATAGACTCAAAACTTCTAAAAGACTTTGCAACACTTAATATGACTCTAACAGATAGCGAAAATACAGTGGCAAATGTTTCCGAACAGACTTTAGACCTATTCAAGCGCTGGCTGCTGCTTCATGGTACCTGTAACATTCGTTTTGAATGGACAGATATTGGCGTATTATTCTGGCCACGATGGATACGTAGAGGAGTTTGTTCTACAGAAGTTTCCTGCTCATGGCCACCAGGAATGAAATGTGTTCCGACAGAAGGTGAGGTAATAGGCATCTTACGTTGGAACTGTCGCAAGGGGAAAAGAAAGGGTCGGAGAGGAAGACGGAATAAAAACAAATTAAATAACGACATGAAAGCAGCGCGCAGAAAACGCCGTGAACGTTATGGTGGCATGAGGTGTAAATGGCTTAAAGTTCCATACGCTGTAAACAATAAATGTGTTTGCTCGTGTTGAGCATCAAGTGATAATGTCAAAGTTTGATTCAAATCTTGTAATAGAAATTACGCTTAATCTAAACACATAATTCTGCTTTGTATCATGTGATAACGTATAATAATAACTCATCTTCACTAATGTGTTACGTAATATTGTGATAAAAGATTAACAGACTGTTTAACGTTTGGAAAATTTGACTTGTCTGTCAATTCTCTGTTTAATAGCAAGACATCAGTTGGATAATGTTACACGTCAGCAAATTTCCGGTGTAAAACTTAACCAAAATACACCGGCACAATGACATGCGTTCTTTGAAGACACTAAAGAACATCAATGAAAACGTTCTATTGCTTTGTTTTACCATGTATTTGTAGAAACTTTGTCTCATGTACAGTTACTTTACATCCTTTCATTGTTAACAGAGTTACATACCTTCCTGATGTTTATTTCTCTCTTTCCATATTGAAAAAAGTCTCAAACTTAAGGGACCGACCATTTAACTTGAAAAGAGGGGGGCTGGGGGGGCTATGGTATTTTTCTAAAAAATATTTTGGATCTGATTTTATGTGAAAAAAATATTTTGGCTGCCAAAGTGATGAAAAAAAAAATTTCTGAAGAAGGCTTTCTGCCCCCAAAAATAATGTTGATTTTGACCAAAAAGAATATTTTGTTGATACACGTGAAAAAAATATATAAAATTTTCTGTCAAGAAAAAAAACCATAACACCCCCCTTTCAGGTTAAATGGTCGGTCCATAAGCATAGAAAAATATATGAAGAAATTCAAATAACCCAAGTAACTTGATACAGTAATACGCATCACCTAGAATATTACAAAAAGCGAAAGAGACAATCGGTAAAAACATGAAAGATAAAAGATTAAATCTGAGACCGAGGCTTCTGTTTACTGTGTTGTGTTTTCAAGTGAAGTTTACCAACTTTCTACCAATTTGCTGTAACTGTGATTAATAAATAGTAAAGAGAACCAAATAATAGTTTACTTCCAGTTGCATTATTTCGGATTGATAGCTCGCCATAAAAAGCGATACTGGAAGTATACAAAATTTACACAATCTGTTGGTTTTCAGCTTAACGTATGCTTATTTTGAGTTTAGTTGTCAACTTGATCTGTTGTTTTCAATTTTTAGTCTGATATTTTCTGGATTTCAATTTAACGCCCACTGGTTTAAGTTTGTACGTCAGCCTTTGAAGGGGTTTTATTTTCAATTTCAGACTCTGCTTGATACACATCAAAGTCAGCTAGTTTCCATTGCCCTTCCTGCTATTTTTTTTTCAAATCAGCCTCTCTTAAATCATGTAAAATCGCACGTAAACGTCTGCTGGTTTACAGTTTTATCATCTGTTGGACCTTTTATGAAGCATGACAGTTTTTAGTTACCTGGCTATGCCAGGGTGAGCTTTTGCCATCAATTGGCGTTCGTCGTCCGTCCGTCGTAAACTTTTCTTTAAAAATCTTCTCCTCTGAAACCACTGGGCCAATTTAATTCAAACTTAGCCTGGGTCATCACCAAGGTATGTAGTTTAAAAAATATGTTCGGTTAGTCCGGAACCAAACAACATGGCGGCTGTTACTAAAAATAGAACATAGGGGTAAATTGCTGTTTTTGGCAAATAACTCAAAAATCGTTACAGATATAAAAATTTGACAGGTGTAAAATTGTTTAAAATGCCAAATTCTATCTGCTCTGCAATTTTGAAGAAAATCGGATCACCTGTCTGAGAGTTATAGCCCTTTTTCCGTAAATTTTTCAAAATTTGTGCATTTTTTATTTTTTACTTCATAAACTGTAACAGATAGAGGTGAAGTGTAAATTGGAAAAATGTTCAGCATATCAAGATCTACATACTCTGAAATTTTGAAGAAAATCTTAAGGCCTGTGTATGATTTATTGACCGTTTTCCAATGCCATATGGTTTATTGGGTATTTCCCTTTAAATTCAGTGTTCAAATCTTCTTTGGTTAACCTTTCTCTTTTTAGCTTTAGAGAAATTCCCTGCTATCACTTTATTAAAAAAATTATTTCTCCCATAAATAAGAGCATAAACAGTGTTTTTGTGCAAATTTTTACAATTTTTTGCAGAAATACTTTCTTAATCTTTACCTTATTTCATGTCACAATTATTTTTCTATATAAATGTATTGTTTCTCACAGGGACATCAATGTTTAATCTTTACAAACTTAGTTGACATGATTGTTGAAGCAGTTTCTCAGCTTCATAGACTGCATAATGTTTTTAAATAAATAAAGCCTTTAGTGAGCAGTTGATGAAATTAACATTGAGAACCACTGAATGGATTTGAACAGAACTTGGCATTAATGATGCTTATGAGGTGCTGACTAAGTATTGTGACTTTGGTGCCTATATGTCATCCAACATGGCCATCTACGGGAAACTTAATTTATTACTCGACTGTATGGAAAGAGCATACAAAGAATTTTTTTATCTGAAGCAACTTGGCTAGTTACAATAAAACTTAATCACAATGTATTTTAGATGGTCCCCTTCAAAACAGATGTCCTTCAAGACTACACCTTAGGCAAATTGGCTACCAATGGGAAACATAGTTTAATATAGGAGTACATTCAAAGATCTTCTTGTTTAAAACCATTTGGCCAGTTGGAAATAAACTTTGGCACAACACTTAATTTTCTTTAAAATTGTGTCCTGCAGATCCATCTCTTATTCAAGATGGCATGCAATAGGGAAAATAGTTCATATAACATAAATGTTTATTTACATAGTTTGAAAATGAGACCCTTTAACATATAAGTTTATTTGAAGTTATGTATTGGCCATGGTACAGGTGAGCGATACAGGCTCTTCAGAGCCTCTTTTTACGTAAAAATGTTCTTAATCACTGCCAGGATCAAAGCCAGAGGGTGTTGAAGGGAATTCAGGTTATTTTGGCTGTTTTTGTCAATTATCGCTTCAATTCTGCAAAACAAATCTAGGCCTAAACATTTTTCAGACAAGCGGTCTTTTCAAACAATCAATATTTTATTTTTTCTGAATGTAGTAAATAATAAAAAAAAATACCGAAGTTACTGTGAATTTAGTTTCTGCATTTGAACATTTTTCCTCAGTGCTGATCAAATCCATAAATCGAAATACATGTAAAAGCAGATATCTAGAATAAATTACCAATAAGATCTAAATAGAAAAGCCAATATGATATGCAAGAGGGAGATGCTCCTCAGTTTTAAAAAAAAATTTCTGCAGATCAAATCAAAACATTTGGAAATCCATAAATGACAAGTAAATACCCGATTGTGCCAAAATATAATGCCTGTTTTATTATGCTAAGTTTTCTTGCAGTTGACTCGATGAGTGTCCTGTGGGTATATATATGCTGTGATTGTCTGCTAGTAGTTTTTTGTCGACAACGGATGGCAGCGATTATAAGGACACTTTGCCATTTAATCTTATATTCGTTAACGATCCTGTACCCATAGGTAAATCAAACATGGATGTAGCGTTGTTCGAAAGCTAGCTATGAATTCCACCCAAACCAGTGATATGGGCCGTTTTGAACTTACTATGATATTTGAGCAAGCTTGTAGGCATCTTGGTGACTTAAAGACAATGAAAGCGCTGTACGATTGCTTGATCCAACATATACTTTGTCTTATGTGCATTTTCTCCATATCCAGTTCATATTTGTTGCCAACATGTACAGAAAGAAAGGTAATGTCGGCTGAATAACGAAACTTGAGCTTCCTAACACTCGGCTACAAGTACTTGATACATCAGCATACTAATAACAAAACAAAAACCAAATAAGATAGTTCAAACATCTGAGAAATCCAAAACATTACAATACGGAGATAACACCAATAAAGACAACTGATACAAAAACCGTACAAAACATATACAGCAGTGATTGAACAAAATCATGAAGTAAAAATTGTTGATTGTTATTTGGCTCTTTGTGATAAAATCACTGGATACAAAAAGCATGACTAGATCACAAATAAGCATAGAATCGTTGACTTCATATATTAACTTGTTCAGCAACATATTTTGAAAACATTTCTTTGAAACTTTCTGTAGTGTACTGGTACAAATACATAAATAATCAACTACATCACAAGAAGGCTATTTTCGGATACCCAAGAAGAATGAAAAGAATGATCTGCACATCACACTGAAAAGTTCCATGTCTACTGGAAATTGCGAGTTAAAAATATTGTAGTGATCCGTCAAATCATAGTAACGACCATAAAACTGCTTTAGTTACTATTGCAACAGTGGCTGTAATGCTGAATAAAAGTTAGGTAACAAAATACCGAAGTTACTGATTTTTTATATTCTGTATATGCGCATTTCGACAACTTATGTCACTTCAAGTGCACATCAAATCAAAACATTTGGAAATGCTTGTACCCAAAAATGTGTAAAATCTGATGGAGAACAAATTACAATAAAGTCGAAATAGTCATTGAAAGCCAAAATAACGATCAGCTAAGGACAGAGCTATGCGAGAGGGAGATTCTCCCTATAGGTTTTAACAAAATTTCCTAAAATTAAGATATTGCAAAGTCTAAAATAAAATCGGTTTTCAGGCCAGAAACGAAGTACTGGCTACTGGGTTGGTGAATACCCTCGGGTATCGGCCCAGTGGTAATAGATAACAGAATACCGAAGTTGCATAAAAACAGTAAATTTCGTTATGCTGTATACGTGTTTCAAGGAGTAACCTCTCATCAGCAGCATTAAAATCAAATTATATGGAAAGCCATAATCCAAAAGTTGTCCAAAAAGAAGTACTCATCCAAAAATATCGAAATAGGAAGCCAAATCCAATACCAAGGACATCCACCGAGTGCCATACACGGAATGAAGCCTTAGTAATTTTAAGGGGTTAGAATTTTGATAAAAACTGTAAATTTCTATAACACGCAAGGTAAAATTTTCATGTTAGACAAGTCTGACTATTGCTTGTGAATACCGTCGGGGACCTCTGGTCCACCAGCAGTGGCATCGGCCCAGTGGTTCAAAATACAAAAAATACCGAAGTTTATCTTTTCATAAAAATGTACAAACTGGTCGATAGGGAACGGATTGCAATGTTTGGCTTAAACAGACCTTCTTTGTGGATGATAAGAGACAAAAGGTCTTGATGCCAGTTTCAAAATACAGACTTAATACTAAACTAACAAAATACAAGAGTTTACACTAGGCTTACTAGCTTAACAGACAGTATATTCCCATTTTGCGTCATCAAAACGAGGTTTTGTACAGTTAATCAAGAGTTGATTCATTAAATACAAGTATGCATTCATCATAATTTACATGTATTTATTATACTATTTATTAAAAATAATATCATTACTAAAAATCTAAAGAGGAAAACGGCTATAAAGATTATCCAGTGGGAACAATTATACCATTTTTTCTGCGGGATAGAGATAAAAGTAAGCTTATTTGTATTTTCAATTCGATTCTTTACACTATAATAGACTTTGGTGCTGGCTGATGTAAGCATCTGACTGGGTTTTATTGCGGGAATGTGTTCTTCTCTTCAATACTAATTAAATGTATAAAGTATAAATGATGCAAATGTATGAGACTGCAGAAGTGTTAAAACTAAATTTCATCTATACGACTTTCGATCACAAGAAAACTTACATGAATAAATATATACCGAAGTTACTGTCAATTTAGTTCCTGTGGAATGCCATTTCGATACTTAAAAACATCAACCCAACCTTTTATTAAAAATTACAGTGATCAATTATCGGCAACCCTGACGTCTATGTACAGAAAGAAAGGAGTAGTTCACTATTATAGTCATCTAGACCTTTGTATACAAATCAGTCTTTGATCGCACTCTTTGAAAATGCATAGAGTAAACAAATTATATGTAAACTGTCATTTTAAAAAAAAATTAATCGTAAAATCTTGCAGTCAATAGGAAAAAGAAGAGAAACGGGGAAACAACGACCCAAAAGGGAGTAATAACAACTCAAAGCCACCATAAGATCTTCAATGAACGACGAGGAAACCCCACACCAAATGGTAGGTCGGAGTTGACCCCTAAATAAAGAGTAATCAAGTTCAGCGAAATAAACATCATCCTAGACATAAAGTAAACTAACTAGAAAACAGACAAGACACACAAAGGCTTAATAAATTTCCTGACTTAGGACAGGCGCAAACCTGCTGCTGCGGGGTTTAACTAGTTTTATTGGGTCCAAACCTTCCCCTTATAGCCAATGTGATAAATAAAAAAACAACAGTAAAATTCAGTTGGCAACAGGACTGAGTCAATTGTGGCAAATGAAACTGAAAGAACTAAATATACGGACATAAACATGAAATCACAAGAGACTACTAGCAGTTAACTGACATGCCAGCTCCAGACCCATTACCAACTGACAAATTAAGTTATGTACCCTCAGTATACAGCTTCCATCAAGATCCCTTCCTGTGAGGAGTATAGCATAATGATTTCATGTATATACCGGAATACATAATCCGTGTCCATGCAATACTGATTTTAGAAATTTAGAATGTGTTTAGTTAAAATGCAAAGTTCCTCAAGCTCCATCATACGGGGTGTACATTTCTCAACTAGTACGATTCGCACGTGTTTGTTCTACTCTTGACGATTTTCATGAACGTAACCTTACTATCACAGGAAAACTTTTACACAGGGTTACAGATTTCATAAATTATTGAATACCTTTAAGAAGTTTTATAACAGATATGAATATTTAATATCTAAATATGGCGTTACTCGCAAACAGCTTATTACTAAGGGCATTTCTAACCCCCCGTTTTTATGGTAATGTTGTTAAAAAATGCCAGAAACTAATTAAAAATCCAGAAAAGCTGGGACGTAACTTACATTCTTTGCGTAATAGGGGATATTGACAAGATACTCTGCTTGCATCCGTTAAATAAGCTTTGAGATCTAGTGACCTGAAATTGTTACATACATACTGGCCTCTCACTGATACTGCCGATGTCTACTGAA
>MJUU01009400.1:0-12748 GCA_002080025.1 Modiolus philippinarum
GGGCGGGGTCATCGGACACAATTTTGGAAGAGGACCATCCAAGGAACAACCTACCCAAGTTTCATAAAACTTGGCTGAACAGTTTCAGAGGAGAAGATTTTTTTGTAATTGTGGACAGACGGACGGACAGACGACGGACGCCAAGTGATGGCAAAAGCTCACATGGCCTTTTAGGCCAGGTGAGCTAAAAATGTAGGAGGAGTTTGCGTCACATGCCACATGTGTCTAATCCACTTCTTTTGGTCTTTGTTAAAATTAACATCATGGGGCCTCTTGTTTGCACCAAGACCAATATCAAAAATCCGAAAGCTTATTGCGCATCTGCAGACTATATGCAACAATTCTACAACAAAATTAAATCCCTAAATCCAAAAATGTAGGAGCAGTTTGAGTCACAAGAAAAGTGTGACGGAGGGACGGACGGACGGAGGGTATAACATTATCCCCGTACTTTCTTCAAAAGTGCGGGGATAAAAATTTATCACAACTGATAGGAATAAAATAAAGCTTTTTTGGGTACCTATAATGTTCAGCTTTCAAACAGTGTGCAGCTTAATTACATTGGATACAGAACTACAGTGCACCCTTGTTATATCGCCACCTTTAGGACCAGAGGAATTTTGGTGATAAGTGAGGGTGGCGATATATCTAAGGAATAAATCCCATAGAAACTATGCAACTTTTAGAAAAATATACCTTGAAAATGGTTGGAGATAAGTTGAGGGACCGCCATTAAAGAGGGGCAGTATAACGAGGGAGCACTGTATTTCAATCATTCCATAGAAGTATCCATACTCCATTGATAAGTACTATTTTAACATACAACCTTTGGCGGAAGAATTTATTTTTGGTGGTATGATACCTGAAGGGCCTCTTTTTTTCTAATAAAATTAGATTATATCATATATATATTTTCATCTATGTTTTTCCAGTAATTCTGCAAAGTTTGATTAAGATCTGGTGAACACTTAAAGAGAAATTCACAAAATAATGAGACTCTATATCTGACATGGTGTCAAAATCTGAAAATGAGACTTTTGTGATACAGTCGAACCTGTACTAGCGACTCCCTGTCTATAACGACAAACTGCTCATAGCGACCCTTTTCATTCCTCCCGAGAAAATTCCCGATTTGATTACCTCTCTATAACCACAACCTGTCCAACGCGACTAACGAGGCATTCCCTCACTTTTGTCCCATATGGGACAAAAAGTTTTTAAAGTCTCAAAAACTTAGAAAATTGCCAAAATATGGAAATCTTTGTCTATCAAACGCTTTGCATGGCAATTCTAATATTAATTCCGAATTTCGGAAAGAGACATGATACAATTCCGGACACAACCTGAAAAAGTAACAAAATAAGGGGGAACCAAAGCTGGTAGCTTTCACATGGTTAAAAAACAAGCATGATGTATTATTTCTTTCTCGACATTAACATGTTTGTATCTATAAGTTCCATAATGCATTTAGATTTTGAAGAAAAAAAAAACTTTTTCATTCCATTTAAGGTAGATAGATAATAATATTCATATCCATGAGATTTTGTTGTAAGTTGGTACAATTGAAGAATCAATCCTACTTACCAAAAATCTGTAATAAAAAGTATGGGTCACCATGCTTGTTTTTTCTAGAATTTATATCAAAGTTTGCTCATTTTTAGCCATTTTTTCACCTAGGTTTACAAAGAATGCACGGGGAAAATATGGAAAGGCAATTTTTAGCTTAATAGAAATGAACTTTTTATCCATGAGAATTTGATGTATTTTTGTGAACAGATAGTTTATGATGTAATTTATTGGTTACAATTAAAAAATGAATATGTCACCATGCTTTTAACGGAGATATTTTACAAACTTTCCGGATGAAACATTATTTTCGGGAAAAGGGAGTTAATTCGTGGTAAAGTAAACGAAATATGATGTTTCACATTTGTCATTCAATTATGACGTCACAAAGGAAAAGCCGTCAAATTACTGTTCCGGCCAGAAAATCAAACCTACCCCGTACCCGACTCTTTAGTTTTCTTGTGCGCGGTTGCATTGCGCAGCACAACAGTGTCTATCTACCTTAAAAATCTATAAATCAAAGTTCATTTAAAATGAAATATGACGCGTTTGTCTGGACAACTGAGAGTATAATTGATGTTAATAAATATTATTTATTATACATTACAAGTAATATTCCAAATCATATCTCCCAACTGTAGCAGGTAATTAATACTGAAATGACTTATAGATTTTCTCATTTAACTTCTTATTAGAAAAAAATAATCTGAAGTTGCTCTGTCTTGCAGACAGTTTCTTAGACAGAAATTGTTTCAACGCATAATTGTTCATATATAAGTGTAACATGTAACATAGATCTCATCAATCATAAATGTCTACATATTTCTTCATAATGTGTCCTAGTTAACACAAATTCTCAAGTAGTTTTTGTCTCATTAGAAATTACAGAATTAAGTGTCTAGTTTTTGACTCATCATAAATTAAAGTATCCTTGATTCAGTGGCTGTATATATAGTCTAGCTTTTGTCCCACCAAATTTTTACATTTCTTTGTTATTCTTTGCTACAACCCCCAAAACATATCCATGCCCCTTTTGCTATATAAATATCCCCAAAGAAAACCCATTCAGACAGTAAGATATTAAACTTTAATTACTACATTACACGATTTCTTAACACGCTTCTGTATATATATACAGTCTAGTTTTTGTCCCACCAGAAATTACAGTATTTATTATTAAGTGTCTATATATATAGTCTAGTTTTTGTCCCACCAGAAATTACAGTATTTCTTATTAAGTGTCTATATATATAGTCTAGTTTTTGTCCCACCAAGTTTTTACATTTCTTCGTAATTCTTTGCGTACAACCCCAAAATATATCCATGCCCCTTTTGCTATATAAATATCCCCAAAGAAAACCCTTTCAGACAGTAAGATATTAAACTTTAATTACTGCATTGTACTATTTCTTAACGAGTATCTGTATATATATAGTCTAGTTTTTGTCCCACCAGAAATTACAGTATTTCTTATTAAGTGTCTATATATATAGTCTAGTTTTTGTCCCACCAGAAATTACAGTATTTCTTATTAAGTGTCTACATATATAGTCTAGTTTTTGTTCCACCAAGTTTTTACATTTCTTCGTTATTCTTTGCGTAAAACCCCCAAAACATATCTATGCCCCTTTTGCTATATATATATATATATATCCCCAAAGAAAACCCTTTCAGACAGTAAGATATTAAACTTGAATTACTTTATTATACTATTTCTTACCGCGTATCTGTATATATATAGTCTAGTTTTTGCCCCACCAGAAATTACAGTATTTCTTATTAAGTGTCTATATATATATAGTCTAGTTTTTGTCCCAACAGAAATTACAATATTTCTTATTAAGTGTCTATATATATAGTCTAGTTTTTGTCCCACCAGAAATTACAGTATTTCTTATTAAGTGTCCTAGTTTTTGTCCCACCAGAAATTACAGTATTTCTTATTAAGTGTCTATATATATAGTCTAGTTTTTGTCCCACCAGAAATTACAGTATTTCTTATTAAGTGTCTAAATATATAGTCTAGTTTTTGTTCCACCAAGTTTTTACATTTCTTCGTAATTCTTTGCGTTTAACCCCCAAAACATATCCATGCCCCTTTTGCTATATAAATATCCCCAAAGAAAACCCTTTCAGACAGTAAGATATTAAACTTTAATTACTGCATTATACTATTTCTTAACGAGTATCTGTATATATATAGTCTAGTTTTTGTCCCACCAGAAATTACAGTATTTCTTATTAAGTGTCTACATATATAGTCTAGTTTTTGTTCCACCAAGTTTTTACATTTCTTCTTTATTCTTTGCGTACAACCCCCAAAACATATCTATGCCCCTTTTGCTATATATATATATATATATATCCCCAAAGAAAACCCTTTCAGACAGTAGGATATTAAACTTGCATTACTTTATTATACTATTTCTTAACGCGTATCTGTATATATATAGTCTAGTTTTTGTCCCACCAGAAATTACAGTATTTCTTATTAAGTGTCTATATATATAGTCTAGTTTTTGTCCCACCAAGTTTTTACATTTCTTCGTTATTCTTTGCGTACAACCCCCAAAAAATATCCATGCCCCTTTTGCTATATAAATATCCCCAAAGAAAACCCTTTCAGACAGTAAGATATTAAACTTGAATTACTACATTATACTATTTCTTATGGCGGATTTCCTGGCTCAATAACGTATTATATTTGCAATTCCTCAATGAACATACCAATATTCCTCAAGTAACACCTTTAACAACTCCTTCAAAACTCCTATCTTTTCTTTGTCAATCAACCAATTAAGATTCTATAGAATTCTTTTGTATACCAATTTGTCATTACTGGAGTATCAAGGTAAACCCCTTCAGGCAGTACAAATTGGTATACAATAGAATTTCTATAGAATCTTGATTTGTTGATTGGCAAATAAAAGACAGGAGTTTAGAAGGACTTGTTATATGTGTTACTTTAGGAATATTGGTATGTTCATTGAAGAATTGCAAATACAATACGTTAAAGAGCCAGGAAACCCGCCATAACGAGTATCTGCATATATATAGTCTAGTTTTTGTCCCACCAGAAATTACAGTATTTCTTATTAAGTGTCTATATATATATAGTCTAGTTTTTGTCCCACCAGAAATTACAGTATTTCTTATTAAGTGTCTACATATATAATCTAGTTTCTGTCCCACCAAGTTTTTACATTTCTTCATTATTCTTTGCATACAACCCCCAAAACATATCCATGCCCCTTTTGCTATATATATATCCCCAAAGAAAACCCTTTCAGACAGTAAGATAGTAAACTTGAATTACTACAATAATTTAAAAACTTGGTGGGACAAAAACTAGACTTTATATATAGACACTTAATCAAGAAATACTGTTATTTCTGGTGGGACAAAAACTAGACTATATATATACAGATACGCGTTAAGAAATAGTATAATGTAGTAATTCAAGTTTAATATCTTACTGTCTGTAAGGGTTTTCTTTGGGGATATTTATATAGCAAAAGGGACATGGATATGTTTTGGGAGTTGTACATAAAGAATAAAGAAGAAATGTAAAAACTTGGTGGAACAAAAACTATACAATATATATAGACACTTAATCAAGAAATACCGTAATTTGTGGTCGCACAAAAGATAGACTACTAGTACATGTATATATAAAGACACATAATAAGGAAGACTAATTTTTGGAAATGACTTTCTACTAATATCCCCTTTTCACCCGCTTCATAAATTTATCGAATACATTGCAATTGTGTTGTTTACTTTATTGTAATGTCAAATCTCAGAACTACAAGAATTATATCAGAATTGTTTATTTCTGAAAAAAAAAAAATTGTAAAATATTCAGAAAAGACTGTCTCCACTGAAAGTCTATTTCTCAACAGAGATATATGAAATGTTAAGAATAGATAATCACTATCAATAATAGTTTCTACATCGGTTAATCCAACCCGGCTACTGTAGCAAGATAATTTTACAATTTCTGGACAGTGCTGGTCCGGGATCCGATTTGGAAATTATATTACTTCCGGTAAAACATTTTAATGAATCAGATTAACATCCCTATGATAATCGTATTAGTAAAATACATTAAAATTCACTTTGTCCCATATGGGACAAAAGTGAGGGAATGCCACTAATGACTGTTAAAAACTGTCCACACGACTCTGAAATCCTGTACATAGCGAATTTGATGCTCCACAAAAAACCGGATGTTGTTATTTTTTCGATTTCGTTAGATACGTTTTTTAGCGAGATTTCAATCAGTTGATATCGTTGACATTGAGATTTCAATGGTAGGCGGACGAGGTTTCGGAATTGGCCAATGAGAATCAATGGATTAAAAATAACTTTCATTCATGAGTGATTAATGTTTACGACTACGATTGTTGCTGAAATTCTTTTTGAAATAATAAATTATATTTTGACGTATTGTATAATATTCCTTTAAAACTCATAATGGATATAAGGTATATGTACATAGAGAGACAACACATGTTATTAGACTTTGCACAAGGTAGTTGATGTTTTCAGTCTTGAGGGTGGCTTGGACCTGTATATAAAGACCACCTGTCTATAGTGACTTTTTAAATTTGTCCCTTGAAAGGTCACTATAGACAGGTTTAACTGTATTAGCCTATGTCAGTGTCAGTGACTGATTGAATAAAATTCAACAAGTGTCCTAAAATGCAACTTGTTTGTGGTCAAAAAGCATTGCTAAACTATATATGTGGCTTTCTTCTAGATGTAAGACCTATTTTGTAAATAACTTGGTGTCATGGCCCCCTCCCCCCATCCCCCCATATATCATTATTCTCCAAGTAATGTGTTTTTATTAGCTAAACCTGCACTGATATCAGTTTGATTTAATATTTAGAATCAGACTATTTGATAAGTTTGCAGATATGAAGCATGAGGTCCATCAAATTGTTAAAAGCTAGTCAAATTGTATATTTTTAAGTTTGGCCATATTTGAAATATTTGGCCGGTCAGATATAATTTTCCTAAAATCTAGAAAAATTCTTAAAAAATGCTGATATTATTCATTGTTCAACAATGACAGATAAAAAAATGTGACACAGAGGTGGTTAAATGCAACAGAAAGGGGCAGTTTATGTACATAAATTGTTATTTAAGGCCACTCATTTTAAAATTTCTTTTTCTTCAGAAATATCCTAATTCCACAACCTAAAATAGCCTATATTTCCCACTATAATAGATTTCTAGTGCTCTTTTTTGCTGATAAATTACATGCACTATATATCCTTGGTTTATGTGCCATATTATAAGAAATTCTGTAAAAAATACTTTGATACTTTGAAAATTAGTATCACTACATCCCTCTGCTGATACTGTCAAAACTGAACATTATGAAAATGCAAAATAAAGGTATGAAATTTCAAAAACTTGAATTTGTTAGATATTTATTGCTTAAACACAGTGTATACTGTATCTTGCAGTGACTAGAATGCAATTAATAATGGAAAATAAAATTTCAAGTCATTCTGGTATGGATATATCAGGTTTTGTCCTTTTTTCGGAAAAAATTTTATTGCACCAATGTTTCAGCTCCAGTGTGATAATAAAAAGCTTTTAAGGTCAAATTTGGCCAGAAAATGTGAATTTGGACCTAATTTGATGGTTTTGTACCAAAATAAACAAGACAGAGGCAAATTCTAATTTTTGTGATATTTCACTTAAAGGTATCATACCACCATTGATTTTTCCCTATTTGTCTTTGTTAAATTGGTCATTTTCTGAGAACCATAGCACATTTACTGTCGTTTCAAATAAAGCGAAACTTCTTACCTATTTAATTAGATTTATTATGAGCCTCCACAAAAATTTTGAGGACAACTTTCATTACATATAAGAAAATGCCCTCCACCAGAAGTATGCTACTTCCACTTCACTGCCAACCCATGAAATGGTCATGTCATTGTATTTACCAAAAAAAATTTATCACAACTGATAGGAATAAAATAAAGCTTTTTGGGGTACCTAAGATGTTCAGCTTTCAAACAGTGTGCAGGTTAATTACATTGGATACAGAACTATTTCAATCATCCCATAGAAATATCCATTCTCCATTGATAAGTACTACTTTAACATACAACCTTTGGCGGAAGAATTTCCTTTTGGTGGTATGATACCTATTCACAATATCGGAGTTCTTAAATGCTCCTGTGATCATGAAACACTTCAGGTTTGACAAGCATTTTGATTCTGTCAGCCTCATTGCATGGGAAAAATACTGAAGCCTCATCAATGATGACAGGTATGCCCAAGGATCTGAAAGGGAAATTTGGTAATTTGCATACCCCAGTTTAATGAGGCGACAGAAATTTCTTATTAGACTTTTAAGTTGGGTCATCGCTTGGATATGTTACATGGCAGACGTGCCACTTTGAGAAAATAATTATGAAAAATTCACAAAATGTTTTAATGGCTGCCTATGGAGAATATTTAGTGGAGTCTGACCTTATTGCCACTCATCCTTTCTGCATTGACTGAATTCTATAGTCTACAATTGATAACAATTGTTTGAATTCTATAATCTACAATTATTTTATTATTTTTTATAGCTGTTTAGATAAATAAATTGCTTTACAAATTTCAAAATAATGACATGAAACTAACAATCATGGATAAAATTAATAAATTTCTAATAAATGGAACTAAAAATAGTGTCTTACACATCCTATCGAAACAACAGATCAGTATTTCTTTGATCACATTGTTTGTAATTTTTTGTTATTGTTTGTACCTAGTATGTTCCATTAAAAGTCTTAGGACTAAAACTACATGGGATCAAAGAAATATAGACTAGCCTTTGTGTGTCTTGTCTTTTTTCTAGTTAGTTTACTTTATGTCTATAGGAGTCTAGGATGATGTTTATTTTGCTGAACTTGATTACTCTTTATTCAGGGGCCGACTAAGACCTGCCATTGGGTGTGGGGTTTTCTCACCATTCATTGAAGGTCTTATGGTGGCTTTGAGTTGTTATTAATTCAATTCAATTCAAAATATTTCATTGTTTATATTAGTAATACAAACAAAGGGATCGGATAAAAGGCTATGCCTATATTAATCCTCTCCCTACAAGATGGACAATGTGTGTAATTTTCAAAATATGTACGTAAAATGTCAAATAGATCAAGTCACACCACAGTGGGTCAAGAAAATTATTATAATCTATTTTCCAAATTATATAAGAAAATATTTACATTATTTAGTTTTATAGTTTTAAGTTATAATCCTATTGTACAATAGCAAAATAGTATATATCATTTTACTAACAAATCATATTTTTTTCATAAGCACCATCTTTCCTCAGATTTAAGTTTATAAATCATGGGTTGTTATTACTCCCCTTTGGGTCGTTGTCTCTTTGACACATTCCCCGTTTCCCTTTTTCTTTCTATTACAAATCATATATCCATCTTTATTTTAAGGTCAATACAATGTACGAAGTCAATTCAGCTTTTATCCAATTTTTAATGTGAATGTAAAAATGATTTATTTTTAGCTGAAGGTCAATTGGACCTTTAATTGACCCTATCATGGTTTCTGGATAAGGGGGAGAAGATAACTCCAACAGACTTGTATAAGCTCTTTTAGTTATAGTGTAGCAAATCAGTTATATGTTGATAAAAATCAATAAATGAATTAAGAAATCAAAAAATGCCTATGAATCTTTCACTGTTGTCGACAATCAATTCACAGACATGTTTTTCCTGACTGAATAAACATCCAGTGCTATAACAGGTATGTTAATTAGAAGTGTACAGAAGATTGCCCTTGGTATTAATCCAATTATAGCTCTCAAAGACAGGTGTATTAAAATGTTTCTACAAATATTAAATAATTTTTAGTCAAAATGAAGATTAAAAAAAAAATAATTTAAAAATACTGAGCAGTTAAAAACATTTTATTATTGACATGATTAAATGAAAAACAAAACAAAAAAAAGATAAATAAATAAATGAAGAAATCAAAGTTTTTTTTAGAAAATCATTATTAAAGAGTAATTTTATTACTCAAGCGCAAGGGGCGCTTGAGTGTATCTATTATGATGCTAAATTCGTTCGTGCCAAATATTTGATTTTCAAATTTTGCACTTCGCTAAATACATGCTTGGACGTCAATCTTTTGGTGAGTGTTCATCTGTAGTTCACATTTCTATATAAATTTGAATGTCACATTTTACGGACAATTTCTATTTGCAGACTAATATCAGTATGTAATTGGACATTTTGCTATGATTCCGGAGAAAAATTGTAGGCTTTCCGAATATTTTCTTTTATTGTTATATATACCAGTTCAGGTTGAACTAATCAACAGCAGTACATACAACAAAAATGAAACCAGTTATTTATTCGACAGCAGCATACAGAGTGAGACCTATCTACTGTAGCGCTTATCTATTTGTAATATTTTCCCGCGCATGTTCAATGAAGCGTAAAAAAAATCAAACGGAGATCGTGTTTTCGTTGATTTCTCGTTGTCCAGACATCTTATTTACAAGATTATTACTTGTCATTTTCCATATTATATCAGCCCTGGTATATCAGGCTGTGACTCCCATATCAAGCCCTTAGGTGTAGCCGGAGGGCTGATTTGGGTCCAGGGTTTATTCCAGGGACGATATGGAAAATGACATGTAATGATCTTATCATCTATTTATCGCATTTTCTTAAGTTAATTATGAACATGTAAACATTTCAAATCTAAATTTAATGTAAAACAATAGATTTACAAATTCAACAATTTAATACCACAGAAAACAACAAATGCACATTGTTCAAATTACACAAATTGCATAAAACACTGAATTATTGCTGTCAAGGACGTATATTTAAATATACGTCCTTGTTGCTGTATACAGAAAACGGATCGAACAATCATCTATATGTGCTTAGCTAGTTCTTGTCTTTCTATTTAAAATAATTTTGATTATTTGTTCTCTACATAGACATTATATATAGAGAGAGATTAGCAACTTATAGTTAATGGTATATGTAACTGACAACGCTCGAAACTCTCGGTAATTTTGCTTATCACTATATGTCTGTCACCTTTGACGTATTTAGTAGTAGCCTATCTGTATTTCTCTATCACTGCTTCTTAACTTATTGCATCTTTCGGTTTTGTTCCTATCACCCATACTAGTAACAATTTGTGCATGAACAAAGATCAATAACTTGTCAAAATGGCCATATAAATCAATGAAAAAATTAACTAAAACTCAGCTTGAGTATTCTGACTTTTGTCAGAGTATAGTTGTTTTTTTTTAATCACTTGTATGACAAAGCACAAAAGATTGAAATACTTAGTTTTTCATTATTAAAGTTTAAAATAAATAACATTATTCATTATCTTAACAAAATACTTGTATTCTCCTCTTTGAAAATGAAAGGATTATTGTTTTTTCCCATGCAATTTTATATGATGAAATAAATTCTGAAAGAAATTTAGCTTTGTTTTGAACTTGATGTAACAATGTTAGAAATGTGCTTTTGTCAATACTATGTGTATTGATTGCATGCCATTTGTCATTTGTGCACTTATCATCAAAACTTGTATGAACCAATAAAAAAATATTAGATTTAAAATGATATCTATGATCTGAATATAATATTCATTTTAAAAAATAAATATTAAAATATTTCTATTTCCTTATGTATTAGTATTATTTGTCTTTGATTGTTTTCATTTTTTTCTTTGTTCATTTTATTTTTTTCTTTTTGTTTGTTTTTTTTTACTTAAATTATTTTTTCTTAATTTTTTTTATTATTTTTTTTAATTCATATATCAATATTTATATATCAATATTTAGTATGACTAAATGAAAAAAAAAAAGTGTCGCTTTGTTAATATTATGTGCATTGCTTGCATGACATTTGTGCATTTAACGATCAACATTTGTATGAACCAATGTAAAAAATAATTAGGTTTTAAGGGTATAGATCTTTGATCTGAACATTATCAAGTAAACTCTTAGAAATATACATGATCATGTGAGGACTTTTATCAAATCACATCGCTCTAAAACTATAAGAAATTAATAACAGACAATTATAGCCTATCAGTTCAGCAGGAAATCTAGTGGTATAAAATTATCTCCCTTCTAGAAAAACTCTTTTGTGTTCATATAGTTTTTGGACCAAATTTAAGAGCATGGCGACGAAAATAAACAATTGACAAAATGTCAAAATTTCAGAAGAAATAAACCAATACAATGTTTAGTGAAAACGTCATTTAATTCCAACATCATTACTTTGTAGTTTAAAAGTGATTAAACTTGCCTCCAAGAAGAGGTAATATGCGAAATCCTTACATAATTCACTGTCCTGATGAAAATATTCAATGGACAGACTGGTCAAAATCAATTGCTATCGGGCGTTAACAGTAAAGTACCTAACCTGTATGAGTTATAACAGAATAATAACATGCATGTGTTATTACAGATGTTTTGAGTTAACCGCTCTTTATTTCTAATTCTGTAATAACGTATGTATGTAGCAACCTAAAATATATTACCTTTTTTGGTGACTCGGGAATTGCTTAGACCTTTCCACAGAAACTAATTATTTAGCCTGGATAAATCAGTTTTCAATTATGTTAACCCTTTCCTTCATTTAGACACCTTTTGACGCCTCTAGGTACCCCCCCCCCCGACTTTTCAGGGCCATAGGAGGATGTTTTTAAGGCTCTAGGATAAGGGTATGGGCTTATTGAACAAATTATTACGTGGGCAAAAAAATTGAGTGTTTTTCGCGCACGGGTGGGGACTAAAAAGATATCTCAGGGGGGTCCCAGAGGGAGGATGTGCCCCCCTTTGTCCTTGGGGTTAGAAGGGGGGGAAGCCCCCTCGCCAGTAGGCAAGTTCAGAGACCATACATCCTTGCTAGATAGCCTAGCCTATATATAGCTGAAGATGTAGAATTTTGAATTTTGGTGACCCCCTGGGGGTAGTGAGTACTACAAATTTTTTAAAAATTTTGATACCTGATTTTGGAAGGCAAAAGTTGTAAAAAACAAGAGCTGTCGCCGAATGGCAGCCAAATATACCCCCCGCTCATTGAACCCTGAATCGATATGGTAAGTGCAAAATTAAGTTGGTGTGGACACAATACAGGTGTGGACACAGTACAAGTGTGGA
>MJUU01009400.1:13754-25140 GCA_002080025.1 Modiolus philippinarum
GACAGACGGACGGACAGACGGACAGACGGACGGACAGACAGACAGGGTGATGCCTATATACCCCCCCAAACTTTGTTTGCGGGGGGTATAAAAATGCATTTTTTGCTCCCTTTGAGGCCCCACCCTGTCTCCATGGTTACAGGCAACCAGCTTTCGATAGCCTTTTCCTGAAGACCTTAGGTAAGTATGTACTTCCACCAAGTATGAACCTGTTTGGTTGAATTACAAAGAAACTAGAACATTTTGATTTTCTAGCTCAATTCAGAATGGTCAAAAATTGGCTCCTCAGCCAAGTCTCATGCTCATGAAGGAAAGGGTTAAAACATTTTTGATGAACCATGCTTAATCAATGAGACAAGGCTCTAAAGTGATAAAACTTTAGTTCTTAGTTATTAGGCCACATCAAATTAATTAATAGATTCTCATCCCCACCCGCCCCATTTTTTCTAAGCTCAATTTTTTTTTATTTTCAATTATACAGAAATTTTCTTTAAATTCCTATCAGTTTTAGTGAAAATCAGTAAAAAATAAAAAAATAAAACCCTCCCACCCACCCCATATTTTTTGTTACAGGTGGATGAGAATCTGCAAATTAGCTTGATAAGGCCTTACAGGCATATGACATAAATATTTATTAGTTTATTAGACACTTGGGAATTACTTAGAAACTTGCGCAGAACCTATTGATAAGCTTTGATTTCCATACATTACAATAAATAAAAATGTAATCTGATTAGGCATTATTCTGGTCTGAGGAAAACACTTTTAAGTGATGTAGAGTAGCTGTAATAACACCCTTTTATTATTACCGGCATACTTTTTCTGTAATAACATACATATATTTTGCAATATTGGCAAACTATGAAAAGTCCTATCATTTTAACTCCTAAGCATGCTGATAGACAATAATGGTAAGAATAAAATGGTATACATTTAAAACAAAACTATGACTGCATAATTCCTATTTGAAGCATGTAACATACATATGTTATCAATTTTTTTCCTCAGTAATAACATATGCATGTTATTTTTCTGTAAAAACTCATTCAGGTTAGGTACTTGACTGAAAATGCATATTCCCAGACAAGATTATATGTACAGATAGATTTTTTAACACACTTTATTTATAGGTCAATTATGTGACTAGTCCTGCATAAGCAATGTTGAGATTCAAAATGCATTCTATGTTACCAGGCAAAATTGTATCGTCTCGAAACAGCGCCATTTTACTTTTATATCCACGATCTCAAAAGGGTAATCATCAACACAAGATTTCATTGGATCAATCAAGGGAAGGGGCGTGTCTTCAGTTAAAGCCCATTCCTTAGTGAGTAAAAATTGATTTTGTTTATGTAACTGGACAGTTGCGAGGTAGAAATGGTCGTTTTATATACTTGATTTCATCGAAACCACTGCGTGTACTAGGTCCAAAATTTGCAAATGAAACGATAAATATTCAGGGATTTACGGGACGCGTAAAACATGTGTCTGGTACGCAAAAATAAATGACAGGACGCACATTTTATTACAATATTCATCCGAAAGGACGCAACATAATCTATGTATAAAACATAGGTAATCAACGATTACAAAGTTCGCCGCGTTATGGCACATTGTCAGAGATGCACGCATATGTGAGTTTACATGACCCTAACATGTACAGTGACTGAGATCTGAACTCTTCAGTAAATTTGGATGTAAATTTAAGTCAATCAAGCAGAAAATATAGGTCAAAATGACATAATTTTGCCTGGATGCTGACCTTCCGTCAGAGATGCATGCATATGCAAGGTTACATGATCCTAACATGTATAGTGACTGAAATCGGAATGTGGACCTAAACTTGAATGAAAGTCAGTCAAGCAGAAAATAAAGGTCAAAATGACCTACTTTTGACTGGATGCTGACCTACCATCAGAGATGCATGCGTATGCAAGGTTACGTGATCCTAACATGTATAGTGACTGAGATCTGAACTCTGATGTAAACTTGAATGAAAGACGTTCAAGCGGAAAATATAGGTCAAAGTGACCTAATTTTGCCTGGATGCTGACCTACCATCAGAGATGCATGCGTATGCAAGGTTACATGATCCTACCATGTATAGTGACCGAGATCTGAACTCGGACGTAAACTTGAATGTAAGTCTTTCGAGCGGAAAATATAGGTCAAAGTGACCTAATTTTGCCTGGATGCTGACTTACCATCAGAGATGTATGCATATGCAAGGTTACATGATCCTACCATGTATAGGGACTGAGATCTGAACTCAGACGTAAACTTGAATGTAAGTCATTCAAACGGAAAATATAGGTCAAAGAGACCTAATTTTCTTGGAGGCTGTGAGATAGCCCAAGATGCATCTGTATACAAAGTTTGATGATCCTACCCTTCATAATTACCAAGATATATACCTAAATGAGGACGCGGACACCGAGGGTACTCCAATAGTCCTCCTCAACTTCATTGAGGCGAACTAAAAATGCTACGTACATGTTGATCTGGCACCAAGTTGTGTAGAATCACGAATCACCTCAATTCCCATAAAAGAATATTATTTGTAATTCAAGATCAAGGAGAAACACGAGTGTTGGTATTTCGTGTATCCCGAGCCCGAGCACGAGACATTTTTTCCCGAGCTGGGAAACAAAAAACATATTAACTATCTTATTTTACGCTTTTTTCGACAATTTTTTGTTTCTTTTCAAGTAATTTGATATTTATTTACATTCTAACGATAATTTGATTTAGGATCTGTGTTTTGTGACAATAAATAGACAAAAAACTATTGCAAACTCGGTATTTTGTGTATCCCGTCTCTGGGTAATGACAATAAGTTAGACAATCAGTCACACAATGGCAATGATATTGAGTTAAAGCTCGAAATGAGTCAGAATCAGAAAACCAGTTTGACAGTGAGGCAGAACTACAACATGAATCTCAGTCTGGCAGTCATGTAGATGACTTTGAAAGAGAGAGTGACATTTCTTTGAGTAAAGGAGAACAGATTGCAGAGGGCCATGAATCAGTAAATACTAAAGATAGTGAACAAAACAATCAGCAGGGAAGCTCTAAACAATGCGGTGGTATGGTAAAGCCTAAAAGAAGTAAAGCTTTATGCTTAAAAAGAGACCAAAAAGTAAACTTTAGAATGGCTGGAGATGAAAATTGTAGGCATTATTTTGGGTAGAGCTGGTAAGGCATCAACAAACACTTATCAAAGCTCCGATGGAGCTGAAACTCGAAAGCCCTGAAAATCTACACGTGGCAAAACTTCGTAGTCATCAAAAGAACTGCTGCATATATCTGTATGTATTAAATTATTCTGTAATGCGTGAAAATAATCGGAATGTGTGATTTCGTATGCATGTCGATTTCATTGCTTTAAATATATGCAATACACATGTCGCAGGTAAACAAATGTTATTTTCATCTTTGACAAATTACTGCTTGACAGGCTAGTTGATCCAAGACACAATATAAAAAAACGATTAATTTGATCAACATGCATATTGTTTTCAATTTAATATAACAACTCCGTATTCAACTCAAGAAAATGAAGAAATATAACAAAAATAGTAAAAAAACCGAGTAATTTGATAAACATGCATATTGTTTTCAATTTAATATAACAACACCATATTCAACGCAAGAAAATGAAGAAATATAACTTAAATAGACAATGTATATGATTTTGAAAGAAACTTGCGCACTATATTTTATCGGAAGCACGAACATCATCTTTTAGAGCTGTCAATAGGCTTGAAGCATCACGTGATTTTTTTGTCATATTAACATCTCTCCAGCCATTTCATGGCTTTCGAGATAAAAACTGGTATAATACTGAATACATGGGACCAAAAAAAGAAAGGTAACTAAGTTTCTATAGACTTAAGTAAAGTTGAAGAGCTGAAAGTCATAGATTCTGACAGTTATCAAGATTCAGAGTATGAGGATGAATCTGAGGAAGCATTCTTCAATGAAGTTGACTTTTGTGAAGCTCGTAAAGCTGAACTTGATAATTGGAAGAAGCTCAACATATATCAAGAAGTTGAAGACTGGTCAACCATGTGTGTCAACTAGATGGGTTTATAAAGAGACTAAGAATGAAATAAAGAGGAAAGCTAGACTTGTAGCAAAAGGCTTTGAAGAAGATTGTTTGAATGATATACAGAAAAATTCTCCAACATGTGACAAACAATTGCTTAGACTCATACTATCTATTATTATGTAAAAGAAATGGCAAATCAACTCTATTGCCATAAAGACTGCCTTTTTGCAAGGAGAGAAAATTCAAAGAAAAGTCTTTCTCTCACCTCGGACAAGGAAATCCATTGTTTTCGAGGTGCAAGATTTTTCTGTCTTACACAGGGGGGTGTAAGACAAGTTACACACATTTATTCTTATTATCTTATTATCACGATATACTCAGCTTAGGCTACATGAATCGGAAAGTATATCATGTAATACAATAAAATAGTATTTATTTGGCCTTCGAACGACTGAAACTGAACTAAAACACCCAATAATGTGTTAATCTTTGGCACTGAAATAACCCCGGACTTGGACACGTGCTCCATGCTTTATGACTTTGTGAAAAGGGAAGTAATTCACTGATGTCAACAATGGCTTTTCGACGGTGATTTGTTTGATTTTTTAGATAATGAGGGGGAGAAAAATAATCAAACACAAGTGAGAGTGTCAAACAAAAAAATCTCAGACACCCTTGGATAAGATTTCTAGCATCTCGGACTCCGCAAGCTTCGTCCTAGTACTTGAAATCTTACCCTTGGGTGTCTGAGATTTTTCTATCTGACCCTCGCCCTGGTGTTAGATTCTTATAATCTTTGCCCTCCAAAAGAGGCGGATGCAAACGGGAAAATCTGGCTTTGAGAAAAATGTGTTTATGGCCTTGTGGATGCTTCTTTAAAATGGAATGAAAAGGTAAGAACAAGTGTGGACCCAAATTACGTCTCGCCCGTCCCTACATGGTCACAAATTGGTGTGAAAACTCAAACTGACTAAATCAGAAAACTAAACATGTTCCTAGACTGTGAAATTAGGATAACTGACAAAAGCAATATAGCACACTGTCATGATTCACCTAAAACCAAAATGCCAAATATCAGTGACCTACCACTGATAGATACTGAAAAACATGTATTCACTAGACATGAAAATGAGGTCAAGGGCTAAAGCTTAATAGCAGGCTGTCGTGTTCAATCTAAGACAAACCCACATACCAAATATTATTGACCTTACATAAAAAGATACTGGAAAACTTAACATGACCACTGGACCATGAAATTGAGGTCACAGACAAAAGCCATATAGCAGACTGTAATGTAATACCAAAGACCAACCTACATATCAAATATCACTGACTTACCACTTATGGTTACTGAGAAAATGACCTAATCCCAAAAACATAACATGCTCACTAGACCGTGAAGTTGAGGTCAAGGACAAATGCCATATGTCAGACTGTCATGTACTACCCAAGACCAACCTACATACCATATATCATTGACCTACCACTTATAGTTACTGAGAAACTAAACTAAGCACAAAAACTTAACATGTTCATTGAACCATGAAATTGAGGTCAAAGACAAAAGCCATATAACAGTCCGTCATGTAATACTCAAGATCAACACATATACCAAATATCATTGACCTACTACCTATAGTCACTGAGAAAATGACCTAATAAAAACTTAACATGCTCACTAGACCGTGAAATTGATGTCAAGGACAAAAGCAATATGACAGACTGCCATGTACTACCTAAGACCATGCTACATTACATATATCATTAACCTACCACTTATAGTTACTGAGAAACTAAACTAAGCACAAAAACTTAAATTGTTGATTGGACCGTGAAATTGAGGTCACAGACAAAAGCCATATAGCAGACTTTCATGCACTACGCAAGACCAACCTATATACCAAATATCATTGACCTACCACTTAGAGGTACTGAGAAAATGACCTAATCACAAAAACTTAACATGAAAGTTTAGGTCTCCGCCGCTGCACTATGTATATGTCTCGCGAGACAACAACCCTAAAAGAATTTGGCAATTCTGAATCAAAAGTGGATCCAGCTGTGTTTTACTGGCATGATTCAAATGGCTTAGCATGTGTGCTAGCAGTCCATGTGGATGACTTTTTATGGGCAGGAAGTGAATTATTTGAAAACAAAGTGATATTTAGAGTAAGGGAAGTTTTTCATGTACAGTACAGCCAGATACTTACCGTGATAAATCACTGTGATAGAGGTATCACTCTGCTTAGTGAAATGTGTATATTTTATTTCCTGTTTGAGTTACATACATGATTTCTTTTGCATTTACAGGTGGGGAAGTAGTTCACAAAAATTGTCTCCCCTGTAAATTTGTTTACCTGCCATCTCTTCAAATAAACAAGATGTGTGATGACACAGCCACGGCAAATTTCTAATATTTGCGGCATTTTTTTACATTTCACTTACTATGTGTCTTATGCTGCAACAATCGCTGTATTCTACAGATATATGAGAAATATACAAATATCGTTGATTAATTCATAAAACATTGTTTTAAAACCAACTCTATCTGATCTATAGTCAAAACTGTGTGATAATAAAGAAAAAAATCTAGCCACCCTCAAAGGGCATGGGCGGAAACAAAATTTAGGAGTATTATTAAAGGGCGGAAACAAAATTTAGGAGTATTATTAAATATATAACTAGAATACTGACAAAGTCAGAAAGGGCCCCGCCCCCTTGTGTGTCCAAAAAACCTGACTGCAGAATTTCATGGAAATAAGATTTTCTCAAAAACAAAAGGGAGCTTCCTTTGATCAGGACCAACCTTGTGTATATCATATAAATCCCTGATGGGAATTTTTATTTATTGTACGACGTACAGCTAATTCTCAAAATATGCACTTTTTCATATAAAAATGATGTTTTTTCCCAAAAAATTATTTTCAGATTTTTCACAAAAACGAAAGGGAGCTTCCTTTGGTAAAGTTCAACCTTGAGTATCAAAATCATTAAAATCCCTGAAGGCAATCTTGAGTTATCGTACGACATAGAGCTAATTCTCAAAATATGCACTTTTTCATACAAAAATGAAGTTTTTTCCCAAAAAACATTTTCAGATTTTCCACAAAAACGAAAGGGAGCTTCCTTTGGTAAAGTTCAACCTTGAGTATCAAAATCATTAAAATCCCTGAAGGCAATCTTGAGTTATCGTACGACATAGAGCTAATTCTCAAAATATGCAATTTTTCATATAAACATGATAAAAATGATGTTTTTTCCAAAAAATCAGTTTCAGATTTTCCATAAAAACGAAAGGGAGCTTCCTTTGGTAAAGTTCAACCTTGAGTATTAAAATCATTAAAATCCCTGAAGGCAATCTTGAGTTATCGTAGGACATAGAGCTAATTCTCAAAATATGCACTTTTTCATATAAAAATGAAGTTTTTTCCCAAAAATCATTTTCAGATTTTCTTCAAAAACAAAAGGGATCTTCCTTAAGTTAAGTGCAACTTTGAGTAAAAAAATCATAAAAATCTGTAAAGGCATTCTTGAATTATCGTACGACATAGAAAACGCTGACGGACGGAAGGACAGACGGACAGACAGGCTGATTACTATAGGGCGCCGCCATTTCATGGCGGGGCCCTAATAATTATGCATCGTATAAACCATATGAAATTGATTTCTGCATATGGCCTTTTTCGGGATCCACTTTTTTCAAGTTTTTAAGTAGGGAGAAAATGGACTTTTCATAATATTTTTAGCTCGCGAGTGATTTGTACTCACTGTGAAATAAATATATCTGGCAATTAAAGGGGCATGTATTACTTTAGTATTTTTACTTCGTTAAATTTCAAGATTTTCGGACACGTATTAATTAGTATTTGAGGTGTATGTAGGGGTTGTTACTATTTGGAATTCTTTTAGAGAGATTTGTTGACAGTTTCCTATTTATACAAAAGTGATTCCTGAAAGAAACCTAAGAAAGAATGCATAGGAGATAAAAATTCAATCGTGTTTGAACTTTTATTCTTGAGAAATGCTACGAAGGGCGGACATAAAAAATTGCACATGGAATAATAGGGATATTGGCAATCCATATACAAAATTTTGTCAAAATCTAAAGATGGCCTTTTTGGGGATCCACTTTGAAAGACAGACACTAACTTGATCTTTTATGCCGATTAGTGCATCGTATATGCAGGGTTTGACACTATATTTAATTCTCAGTAGACAAAAGGACTACAACATGCCCAAATTCACTAGTCCTGTGTTGATTTTACTGGCCCGAAATAAATATATGTTTGAGAATTTTTCCAAATTTTGCTAGCCCAAAGGACTACCAAGTTACAAATTCCAGTAGTCCTCCATCAAATTGACTAGACTACTGTTAGAGTCGAACCCTGATATGCATCTATATGTTCACCTGTGGTAATCTAAGAAAAAGAAGGGAAACGGGGAATGTGTCAAAGAGACAAGGACCCTAAGGGGAGCAATAACAACTGTGGTAATCTAGGTCGTTTTCATATAAATGCAAAATAAAGGAATGAAAAATATTAGTATTTTTTCATTGGAAATAACTTTTATAATTATGCATCTATGGTAAACAATCCAAAAAGTAACAGTTCTACCTCATTTAAACGAGAGCTCAATTTCTACTGTTCTATTTCAACACTTCCCCGCCTGTTTAGAGTGATGCAGTCTACCACTTGATATGCAAAATAAATTATGTGGATACATCAATCAGTAAAAAAGATATAGTTGTTTGAAAATTTTTGTCTATCACAGTGATTTATCATGGTAAGTCTCTGGCTGTACTGTAGGAAAGGAATCATCAGAATCTTTCAAGTATCTAGGGCTAGGACTAACTCTGACAGACTGATGATAAAATTATTCTGAGTCAGAAAGACTATACAGATGTGTTGAAAAATGTATCTCTAGACAGGAAAAGAATTAAAGATTCACAACTTTCATTAGCAGAACAAACAATTCTAAGATCAAAAGTTGGGCAACTCTTATGGTTAGCTAAACAAACTTGCCCAGACATTGCTTTCGACATTGCTATGATTGCTTCAAAATTAAAGACAAGTATACGTACTGTTGAGGACTTGAAAAGAGCATACAAACTATTACGAAAAGTTAAAAATGATCCAGTTTCACTTCAATTTAAGGATCTTGGAAATCATGTTGAACTAATGCTTTTTAGTGATGCTTCTTTTGGTAATCTGCCGGATGGTGGAAGTCAGGGTGGTTTTATTATGTTTTTACGTGGACAGAATGGGAATGTAAACCCAGTAACATGGCAGTCAAAGAAAATTTGAAGAGTTGTTGTGCGAAGCACATTGTCTAGTGAAGTTCTTGCTTTAGCAGTTGGTATTGACTTTGCAACATCTGTTGCTACTCTGTACAATGAACTTATTAGCAACAAATCTACCTCCAAAGGAGGTATTCCGATTAGATGTGTTATTGACAATAGGGATCTTCATGAGGCTCTTCATTCAACCAAAAATGTATCCGAAAAACGACTTCGATTGGAAATTAGTTACATCAAGGAAATGATCCATAAAGGAGACTTGACCGTTCACTGGGTTGAAACAAATGAACAATTGGCAAATGTGCTGACAAAAACATGGTGCATGTGCTAATAATTTGTTACAGTGTTTTAAATTGGGACACACTGGTCGTGTACCAGTTATCGCCATTTTCATACTGTGATTTTGCAATTGATCTTCTTAAACTCCGACTAAGCTTTTTAATGCATTATATTGTAAAAAAATACCAAGTAATATGTTAACCAATCGTGTTCATTTCAGTGTCATTCCATATGCGCAGTTATATTCATTTCAAAAAGTTTTCACGATAAATTTTGCTGATGTGTGTACCAGTTATCGCAATCTTTCAAAATATGCATCAGCTTTTTTATCAAATTGTTAACTGTACACTTTAATCCACTGAATTACTCCAAAAAGGGATGAATAACAAGAGGCTCTCAAGAGCCTGTATCGCTTACCTGGGCCACGGCTGACATATGCAGTTAAAATAGTCCCAATGTTTAAAGGGCATTATTTTCAAATTTGTTAATAGACATTGATGTTATATTATCATAAGTTAAACTATGTTCCAGACTAGCAGCTATTTTGGATAGGGGTGCAGTTCTACTGTCACCTTTCTTGAAGGGGCCATCTAAGGACCATTGAGTCTAATTTTGGTTCAAATTGGCTAAATATTTTCAGAGGAGAAGATCTTTGAAAGTGTTTTCCCATAGGGTCGAATGTTAAAACTATGATCCCCGCTGGCGGCCATCTTGGATACAGCGCAGATCTGAAAAACTACTTTTTTGTAGGGGACCATCTAAGGACCATTGTGACCAAGTTTGGTTTCAATTGGCTGAGTAGTTTCAGAGGAGAAGATCTTTGAATTTCTTTTCCCATAGGGTCCAATGTTAAAACTATGATCCCCGCTGGTGGCCATCTTGGATATAGTGCCAATCTGAAAAACAATTTTTTTGCAGGGGACCATGTAAGGACTATTGTGGCCAAGTTTGGTTTCAATTGGCCCAGTAGTTTTAGTGTAGAAGATCTTTGAATGTCTTTTCCCATAGGGTCCAATGTTTAAACTATGATCCACGCTGGCGGCCATCTTGGATATAGCGCGGATCTGAAAAACAACTTTTTTTGCAGGGGGCAATCTAAGGTCTATTGTGGCCAAGTTTGGTTTCAATTGGCCCTGTAGTTTCAGAGGAGAAGATCTTTGTAAGTGTTTTCCCATAAGGTCCAATGTATAGTGCAGATCTGAAAAACAACTTTTTTGCAGGGGACCATGTAAGGACTATTGTGGCCAAGTTTGGTTTCAGTAGTTTCAGTGGAGAAGATCTTTGAATGTGTTTTCCCATAGGGTCCAATGTTAAAACTATGATTCCCGCTGGCGGCTATCTTGGATATAGCCCAGATCTGAAAAACAACTTTTTTGCAGGGGATCATCTAAGGACCATTGTGAACAAGTTTGGTTTCAATTGGCCCAGTAGTTTCAGAGGAGAAGATCTTTTAATTTCTTTTCCCATAGGGTCCAATGTTTAAACTATGATCCTCGCTGGCAGCCATCTTGGATATAGCCCCAATCTGAAAAACAATTTTTTTGCAGGGGACCATGTAAGGACTATTGTGGCCAAGTTTGGTTTCAATTGGCCCAGTAGTTTCAGTGTAGAAGATCTTTGAACGTCTTTTCCCATAGGGTCAAATGTTAAAACTATGATCTCCGCTGGCAGCCATCTTGGATATAGTGCGGATCTGAAAAACAACTTTTTTGTAAGGAACCATCTAAGGACTATTGTGGCCAAGTTTGGTTTCAATTGGC
>MJUU01009400.1:28520-41228 GCA_002080025.1 Modiolus philippinarum
TTTTAGCAATGGCGGCCATGTTGTTTGACCAGCCGACTAATCGAACACAATTTTGAGAAGCCATACCCTGGTGATGATTCAAGTCAAGTTTGGTTACATTTGGCCCAGAGGTTTCAGAGGAGAAGATTTTTGAAATTGTTGACGGACAGACAGACAACGGACGACGGACGCATAGTGATTGCAAAAGCTCACATGGCCTTTTCGGCCAGGAGAGCTAATAATATATAAGACAACAAAATTTTTATAAAATAATATTAATTATATATCTTTTTTAAAAGGTCAATACGAAAAGTCAATTCAGCTTAAACAGTAACTGATCTATTTTTAACATGAGGTAAATAGGTAACGTCAATTCAGCTTTTTGTTGACAATTCTTAGAAATACATGTTCGTGAAAAAACTCTGAAAAAATCACAGCACTCTACAAATATAAAAAAATAATAAATATGACTATTCTCTAGTTGTTATTAATTGTCATGCAATATACATGTATGTGCACTTATTGGCTTGGCATAACTTTGCAAAATTGTTATATCTGATAAATTTTGACTGATGTTACTTAACTTTTCCCTTTGTATTCATGGTATTTCACAACTAAAATTTCAACTAAATTCCCGATTTGCATCGAAGTTTCATCTTTTCAATCATATAAATTTTTTAACATTAAATATTTTGGGTATACTAAAATAAAGGGTTATGCCGAGCATAGCATAATACTACCGCAGCATGTTGAACAATGAAATTTGAACAAGTGTAATTCAAAATTAATGAGGACATAGTAAAGAGCTTGATACAGTAATTAAATGGACACTATAAAGAGCTTGACCAGGTAATTAGCTGCACACAAACTCACGAGAATAAAAATTAGCCCTTTTATATTGATAATTCCTTAAATTTTTATTATATCAAAAAGGCAAAATCTTTTGACATACTACCACAAACAAAAAATCAAATGAAATCTGAAGAAAAATAAAGATTTCACTTATTTTGAAAAATTGCAATTTTGGCCCCTTTGACCCCTTGTACCTCGGAAACAGTAAGAGCTGCACCAAATGGGTTGCATACTACAGAAAGCTTATATCAAGAGGAATCCAAAGAAAAAAATCCCATTCAAATCTGATGAAAAATAAAAGTTTTCTCATATTTCCAAAAATTGCAATTTTGGCTCCTTTGACCCCTTGTAGCTCGAAATGGTTACAACTACGCAAAATCTGCTGACATACCACAGAAAGCTTATATCAACAGGAATCCTAAGAAAAAATCCAATCAAAAATCAGATGAAAAATAAAAATTTTAGGTAACCTGCAATTCTGTCCCCATTCAGCCCTTCGTAGCTTTGAAAAGAAACAAGTTGTCAACAAGATGTGTTTGTGAAACACTAGAACATATGCCCCCAGATTCTACAGTAAAATATAGGAAAATACCCAATTTTACCCCTTTTTTACCTCTGTGACCTTGACCTTTAACCTAATTTTTTTGCATATTTATGTTCATACATGTATTGACAAGACCTAAACACTTGCCAAGTATTAAAAGTCATTCTTACATAGTTCAAAAGTTGTTCATTACCATAAAAACACCCAAATTAACCCCTTTATTCTGAAACAGATGTAGCCCCTTTGGGCTTCTTGTTTACTGAAATGGTTTTAATTGTTAAAAGTATCTGTTTAAACATGCTATAAGAAACCTACCGAAAAATACTGCATCAAGATCCTACAAAAAATTTAAAAATTCATTTGTTTCCATTTGTCCCCCTTTGGGCCTCTTGTTTAACAAAAACAGTAAATGCTACCTCAAATCTGTTGACAAACTACATTTGTGCAATTTTATTAGCAATAACATGAAACAAACCCCGTCTAAATAGGATAAATAATAAGGATTCTAAAGTCAAATATGTGAAAACAGCCAATTTCACCCCATTTTAACCTCTGTGACCTTGACCTTTGACCTGACCTAATTTTTTTGTTGTTGCATATTTATGTTCCTCTTGACTAGACCTCAATTGGAGGGAACTATGAAATGAAGAAGAAGAGGTGGTGCCGTTTACTGATGTATATTACGAGTTGCTGACTTCTATGATGGACTTCTGATACTGACATGACTGACACTGATAGATAAATGCCATGGTCATGAAAAGTTTTTGTCAGGTAACAATAATAAAAGAAATTATTGTTACTTCAATAAAATCAGGTACACATCCAAATAATACAGCGCTACACCTAGCACAGCATGATACAACCGCAGCATGTCGACCACTGAAATCCGAATAAGTGTAACTAAAAAGTGAATATGGACACAGTTAAGAGCTTGGCACAGTCACTAGATTGACACAATAAGGAGCTTGTCACAAACTTTCGCCCTTTTGATCCCTGAAAGCTCCGAAACTGTAAGATTTACACATAATTTTGACATACTACTGACAGCATATTGAATCCAAGATGGCAGATGGCAGATGAACCCAAAGACAAAAATCCCAATCATAATTGGATTCAAATTAACAACTTACTTACTAATGTACTACCAAAAGCTTACAACAAGAGGAATTTTCAGAAAAAAAATCCCATCGGAATCTGATAAAAATTAAGATTTTACATATTTTGAAAAAATTGCAGTTTCAGCCCCTTTGAACCCTTATAGCTCAGAAACAGCAAGAGCTATGCCAAATCAGTTGACATTCTGCTGAAAGCTTACAACAAGAGGAACCCAAAGAAAAAATTCCCATCAAAATCAGATGAAAAATAAAAATTTTAGGTAATCTGTATGTTTGCAATTTTGGCCCCTCATAGCTCAGAAAGGATGCAAGTAATCAAAAATCTGATGGTGCAGCACTATATTAATTTTTCATTAGAATTCCATTGCAAAAAAAAAAATGAATCAAAATCTGACTAAAAATAAAGTAAAAAATTAAAATTTTTAAAATTCACCCCTTTGGGCCCCATGTATCTCATGAACGGTACATGCCACTTAAAATCTGATGGCATAGTCCAGATAGGAAATTTAATTAGGTACACACTTAAAAAAAACATCAACATCTGATATATAATTAAGAAATAATAAAGGGCTATGCCGAGCCCAGCATGATACGACCGCAGCATGTCGACCACTGAAATTTCAACAAAAGTAGTTTAAAGTGAATGTAGACACCGTAAAGAGCTTGACACAATAATTAGATAGACACAAAAAGATGCTTGACACTGTTATTAGCTAGGAACAAAATAGGGAAAAATTCAACCCTTTTGATCACTTACTGATGCAAAAACATAAGAGCTATGCAAAATATGTACTATCAACTAAAACTTTACATCCATAGAAATTCAAAGAAAAAAAATCCATCGAAATCTGATGAAAAAGAAAGTTATGACATATTTAGAAAAATTGCAATTCCGGCCCCTTTGACCCCTTGTAGCTCGGAAACGGTAAGAGCCACAACTGAAAGCTTAGATCAAGAGGAATCCAAAGAAAAAAATCCCATCGAAATCCGATGAAAAATAAAGATTTGACATATTTAGAAAAATTGCAATTTTGGCTCCTTTGACCCCTTGTAGCTAAGAAACGGTAAGAGCTACACAAAATCCGTTGACATACTGCTGAAAGCTTAGATCAATAGGAATCCAAAGAAAAAAATCCTACTGAAATCCGAAGAAAAATAAAGACTTGACATATTAAGAAAAATTGCATTTTTGGCCCCTTTGACCCCTTGTAGCTCGGAAACGGTTAGACCTGCACAAAATCTGTTGGCATACTACTGAAAGCTTAGATCAAGAGGAATCAAAAAAAAAAAAATCCCATCGAAATCCGATGAAAAATAAAAATTCTACATAATCTGCAAATTCACAATTTTGGCCCCATTCAGCCCCTCATAGCTGGGAAAGGAAACAAGTTATCAGAAATCTGATAGCTGAGTGCCATATTAATTTTTCACAAGGAATCCATTAAAAAAAACTGCATCAAAATCAGGCTTAAAATAAAAAAATTATTTTTTTGGAGATTTGCCCCTGTTGGGCCCCATTTATCTAGTGAGCAGGACATGCTACGTTAAATCCGTTGGCATACTTCAGATTGGAAATTTCCTCAGGAGCACACTGAAAGAAACCCCATCAAAGTCTGATTAATAATAAAGATTATACAGACAAACATGTGAAAACACCCCATTTAACCCTTTTTGGCCCCTTTTTTTAAAAACGTGTGGGGCCACAATCACCAAAACTAAGCAAAGGCTTCCTTTTGTACCAAAGAACATTATGTTCAAATTTCATAGGGATTGATCTACTGGAACTTAAGTTATTGACCAAAAACTAAAGTGTCTACAGACGACGATGACAACGACGACAACGACAGCACCATACCAATATACGACCACAAAAATTTTTGCCATCAAGGCTGTAGAAAAGTATAGATTTAGTATAGCATTAAAGTATAGAGGTGATATAGCATTGTAGTATAGCATTACTTCATTTGCATGTGATTTGTTATACTAAATGCTATATTAAATCTATACTATAGAATAAGTATAGAATTAAAGTATAGCATTTATTCAATTATTTTGTTTAAAAATTCATTGTAAGGGTATTTGTCTTGATAGGTTGGACTTTTTTCTAGTTTGATTTTTACTGTGAGTCTTTTTGTGCATTTATTTTTTAGCCATTCACCACACATAAGAGAGCAGGAGTAGTTCCCAGTGACTGGAAACTTGCAAATGTGTCTGCTATTTATAAAGGTAAAGGCGAACAAGAAAATGTTACAAATTATTGTCCAATATCAGTTACTAATTGTTTTAGCAAGATGTTGGAAAAAATTATATTTAAACATTTACATAATTATATAAATGATAATGATATATTGACTGATAATCAGTCAGGATTTCGTAGTAAAGATTCCACAATCAACCAACTACTTGTTATTTATGATGAAATAGTAAAAAATTTAGATCAAGGGAAAGATGTGAGATTTATATTCTGTGATGTTTCCAAAGCGTTTGACAGAGTTTGGCACAAGGGTTTATTGTACAAATTAAGAAAGTATGGCATTAAAGGTAACTTATCAAATTGGTTTAATAGTTATCTTGCAGACAGAAAACAGAGGGTTGGAATTAATGGTTATTACTCTAATAGGGATACTGTTAATGCAGGAGTACCTCAAGGTTCTATTTTAGGCCCCTTTCTTTTTTTATTGTTTGTCAACGATATTGTAGATGTAGTTTTTAATAAAATAAAATTATTTGCAGATGATACATGTCTTTATTGTATTGTAGATGATGAGAGTTCTGCAGCTGAATCCCTGAATGATGATTTAACATCCTTACACCAATGGGCTACTGACTGGGGCATCACATTTAATGCAACTAAAACTAAATCTACTGTTTGTATGTATTTCACCAAAAAGGATAGTGTTAATATTACTCCTCTCTACATGAATAATACCCAACTTGGTGATATATCTAGTCATAAACATCTTGGATTAATCTTTTTTTATCTAGTGCTAAATGGGAGGATCATATTCAAGACATTTATACTAAAGCCTGTAGAAGAATTAATATAATGAGGTATTTGAAAAACAAACTTGATAGGCAATCCCTAGAAAAATATATATTGGTTTTATTAGACCCATTCTGGAGTATGGAAATATTATTTGGGATAACTGTACTCAAGAGGAGTCTAATCTTATTGAATCTGTCCAACTTGAAGCTGCGAGGATAATTACAGGTCTTCGAAAGGGAACCCCTAGGTGGAAAATATATAGGGAACTAGGGTGGGATACTCTCCAGAATAGACGGCAAAAAAATAAATTATTATTTTTACACAAAATCTTATCTGGAGATACCCCAGACTATTTGACTGCAGAAATCCTATCATATACTAATGCAAATAATCAATACAACTTACGTACTCATAGGGAATTTACTGTACCGAACTGTAGAACAGAATATTATAAAAACAGTTTTATTCCCCATACTCTTAAAAAATGGAACTTACTAAGTGAAGATATTAAGAACATCCCAAGTTATACTGCATTCAAGAGAAAGTTGAATGAAGATATAAATCCAAGTTCACCTTTCTTTTCATCAGGTATAAACCGTAAAATAAATATTATTCATTGTCAACTAAGAAACGAAGCTAGTGATTTAAGTCACCATCTTGTTCTAAGCCACTTGTCTGACAGTTCAATGTGTGTCTGTGGAGATCAGGAAGAGGACAATTTCCACTACTTTTATGTATCTCCTTTATATATACGACAGCGTTATGAACTATTTAATAAATTGAGAAAATTTCAAAATATTGATCTTGATGTCCTACTGCATGGTACCACAAATCTTGACAACAAAGATAATTTAGAAATATTTTCTTATGTCCAAAAATATATACAAGATACTAAGAGATTCCAATAAAGTCTATAAAATATTGATTAAAGAATATATTGAGATACTATATTTTTTTTTTCTCAAATTATGGTAAATCAGTTTTCATTATCAATTGGCCTGTAACTATTTTCTATTTTCCTTATGTTGATGATATATACACATGGTGTTTTTCTTAATTTTATTTTAAGTATCATTAGTTTTTCTATATATTTCATTTTCTTTCTTTCTTTTTTTATATCATTATCTTTTTAAATGCGCTTAATAAACAATTTACATATTTCTTAGTCTTTAATATCAAAAATATAATATAAATACATAAACATATGACTTATAAACTTAAATCTGAGGAAAGATGGTGCTTATGAAAAAAATATGATTTGTTTGTAAAATGACATTTACTATTTTGCTATTGTACAATAGGATTAAGTCGCATTACAGTGGCTCACTTTTATAACTTAAAACTTTAAAACTTAATAATGTAAATATCTTTTCTTATATAATCTGAAAAATCAAATTATTAATATATAACTTGTAATATTCTATCTTGACCCACAGTGGTGCGACTTGATCTATTTGACATTTTATGTACATATTTTGAAAATTACACACATTGTCCATCTTGTTGGGAGAGGATTAATATAGGCATAGCCTTTTATCCAATCCCTTTGTTTGTAACCTTTTATAAACAATAAAATATTTTGAATTGAAATTTAATTGAATTGAATTTTTTTTTAAATCGGCAAATGGTTTTCCATGTGCAATTCAAAATTGTGAAATTTTCGAAAATTCATATGGTTTACAAATACACTAATTCTATACACATTGAAAATAAAACAAGTGTTATTTTTTACATCCTGTAAAAGTCAGTACACATTCCGTAATTGAGATCAAAAGGAATTATTGATTTATCTCAAATAACAAATTCTTACTAGTAATTTGAAAATAACAATTTTATGACCTTAATCAGTGACAACAATTTCTTGCCAACCAAGGCAAATTTTTCAAGCCTGTGATGTCACGGCGGAAACTCCTATATGGTGTTAGGTTCCTCACTGTGTTGAAGACCGTACTGTGACCCCCGGGCAGTGACCCCTGGATGCTTTGTTTTGGGGTATTTAAACCTGGATATGGGATGTTGTCTCCTTGCACATTTACCCCTTTTCCGTTTTTTTTCATATTCAACAGCCAAATATGTGAAGACACCTAATTTTGCCCTTTTAGGCACATTTTTAAAAACGGGAGGGGTCAAAATAACAAAAACTGCAACAGCCTTCATTTTGTGCCAAGGAACACTGTGTCAAAATATTTCATAAGGATTGATCAATTGGAATTTGACCAAAAACAAAAGTGTCTACACTACAGACGACAACGACACAAATGTAGGACGACAACGACGACGACAGCGCCATATACATTTTTTTTTTTTTTTTTTGACGGTCGTATAAAACTATTTGCTTGTTTCTTACACTTTATATTTGCACTTCTGTCTTTCTTGTAAATGGAGCACACGTTGCCAATATATACTAAGTGTGGAAATCCCCCGGGGGAAATCCCCACTTACCTCGATTTAAAATTTAAACTTGAACTTTGAACTTTTTATTTCTGGGGTATGTGAATACAAACAATATAACATATATACATAGAATAATGCATGGAATGTCAAGTACAATATATGACAATAAATTTTAAAGTGTATGAATATAAAGATAAAGTATGACATATGAAATAAGTATGGAAGGCAAATCGAAATCAGTATGGAAATCCATATAGTCTGGTACCCTGATCCACCGATTCTCATGGTATTGCCAGTGGGCCTTATAGGTACCAGACTTCTGAACCTCCTCTAGGGAAATTCCTCCATTTAGTTGTGGAGCACATATATGGCAAAAAGCAGATATGATTTCAACTTTCTCGTGTTGAACAGTAATAATCAAACATACATTTTGTCACATGTACATTCACTCCATTACCTTTTATTTTTTCTAGAGCCTTGTATCTACTATATTTTTAAGCCAATAACGATTTTTTTTCTATATTGAGGGTGGTTAATCCTCGTTTTTTCGTGTCGGTATTATTCCAGGGTACAGGTCAACTCGTACCTTTTCCAACCTGTACCTTTTCCAAATTTCATATTTAAATACAATTTTATTTAATTTTTGCATTGTCTAAATACAATTTTGTCCAATTTTTATTTAATTTTTGCATTATCTAAATACAATTTTTGTCCAATTTTTATTTAATTTTTGCATTTTCTGATTTTAATTAATGATTAACAATTGCCGACAAAGGCTACATTGGAATAGAGGACATCTCGGCCCGCGGACAAGTCGGACCAGGACCACTCGGACCGTCATAGAGACAACTCGGACCGTGAAATTTTCAAAGTTGGCTTGTCTAATGACAACTCTGACCGCCGAAAAAATAAAGGCTGCTCGTCTAATAGGACAAATCGGACCGCCATAGTCCAAAACACGGCTATTAAGAGTAATAATTAATTAATGATATGTATTTTAAGTGTATTCAACTATCTGTTTTATATTAATTAAGGAAAATTAAATAGAAAATAAACAAGATCATTATCGGAAATGTATGAATCAAAGAAAAATAATAAGTCAATCACTGAAAATTCAAGGATTGGTAATAAAAATAACACAAGCGCGTTAAACGAAGAAACCACAAGCTCATTTTTAAAAACAGCAAACTTCGCCGTTCCCAGCACAATAAAACTAGAGAAACCAAAGGAAAGCTGTTCACACTATGGAAGCAGTATGCCAACAATCAACTCCGTATCCGTGAGCCATCTAATAAATAAGTGTGTTTCAATTTACGGCCCAAGAGTAGAGTGACTTCACTGCTTTAATTTTTAGGCCAATTATATTTGAAAGTGTTGTGAACATCATGATATTATACCACTTCTAACTTGTGCTTACGATATTTAGTACTTTTCTTTGCTTTGAATGAAGTTTTTGAATAATGTTTTTTTTTCATGATTTCATTAAGCAATGAAAAATATAACAAGCTTTTTTCCCCTATCGATGTATATATCAACAAGCATAGTAACCACTAAAGAGTAGTCTGGATGGGCCGAGATGTCTCATTTAAAGCAACATATTTTCACAATTCTAGGCTTCTTCCGATGGTGTGAGGGTATTATGAATAGTCTTTTTCAATTATGGACGGGACGACATGTCTTTTTTTTACCCTATAAAAATTCAGCAGAACATATCTACAATTTTTTTTTCTACCCTGTGTAAATTCTCATGTCTTTACTGACGGTCAAATCACACTTCCAGATGTCTTCTTCGATATTCAGAGTAGTGTCTCTCTTCGCGGGCCGACTTGTCCTTTTTGTCAAAATTTACGGTCCGAGTGGTCCTGGTCCGAGTTGTCCGCGGGCCGAGTTGTCCTGCACCCCTACATTGGACTTTGTTTAGTCGGTTAATTTAGCAGTGATGGTTTCTTTTCCTTAGTTAATTGGCACTTGATTAGTATAAGTAGGACTACTTATTTCTTGCTGTTTTTGTTACAATCTGCAATTAAAAACAAAAGTTGGTATCTCTATGAAACGTATGAATTTATTTACATATTTGAAAAATTATTTCAAAGGCGGCATAAATGTCTTCAAAGAAAATGAGAAATACTTGTTGCAACACAGATTTCCTGCGGAAGAAAATTGATGGGTTCATGGTTGTCAAAACCAAGCTAAAAGAAAACCTATATATGCAAGAATGTTTTTTTCATTCTTCACATAATCATGGTTTGTCCACGTTGTATAGTGTGCTTTAGATAATTTAAAGGTGATTTCAATCCGACCGGACGTGTTTTTGTTTTGCTCTTAGGAATATACTAACTTACTCCAGTTTTGTGAAAATATTTCTGGATTATAAAGTATAGAATATGCAGAAATATATAGGAAAACTTTTAATTGCACGAAAATAAATCGATATTTGATATCGTGTATTGAATACTGCGTGTATTTTGTAAGGTGAACTCTTTTCACCTTACACGATTTCAATATGAGTTCGAGAACAACAAGTAGAGTTAACGTTGGATATGGAAATGGAGTTTCAATTGAAAGGACTTTGAGGTGTGATAGATTCAACTTCAAAGCATGTAGATAACTTAGAGGTACCAGCTGAAGAGGTTAGTTCAAACGATCTTCTACATTTTTTCTAACAAGAATTTGACTTAACTAATAAATTAATATGTTTCCAAAGTATTGGCGGTGGTCGTTATTATGCTACTTTTACGAAAGATGAACATATTAAAGAAAAATTCTTGGATAGGTTTGTTCAATTTTACTTTAAAAATACCGATTTCCGTTGTAATGACGCAGATGACTTAGTTTGGAGAACCAAAAACCTATGATACAAGTGTTGATATACAATCTTCCTTTCGAGATAAGATAATGATTCAATTCGGCTGAAGCTTAAACAGTATGTTGATATTGATAGGATTGAAGATACTCGATATAAAGACTTCCTGGGGATTAAAAGTGGAGTGAGAATTATATATGCAAAATCTGTAAACAACCATATACCTCGCAAGATATATATACGTGGTCAACTTGTAAATATAAAATATGAGGGCCAGCCACATGGCAAACAATGTTACAATTGCCGTGAGTACGGCCATATTAGTAAGGAATGTTCAAAACCAGGAAGACCAGCATGGGGTCAATCTTATGGTAGATACCCAAATCTATATGTTGAAAATGTTAATGAATATTCTAATTATGATACAGATTTTCCAGGGATTGATACTGATAGTCAAGGAAGTCAAGGTACAGAGGATAGCCAGGAGTCACAACAAACAGTGATAGATATTGATAAGGATCAGGAAACCAACGTAAATGCAGAGGTAGGTTCAACCTCGGAACTTGCAGAAGCAGATATAGAGGGAGAAACAGAAACAGAAACAAAACAAAAAGAGGTAAGTTACAGTAGTAGTCAATCTGATAATGATAAAGATTTACAAACAGAACAAAAAGAGCAAGATGTCAAAACAAATGATGAGGGAAATAATACAAATTACCATAGTAAATCGAGTGACGATAGTAAAGAAGGTAAAGAGGAAAATATGCAAGAAACTGAAAATGTAACCCTTACACCTTTTCCATCATGTTTATCGCCACTACCTAAAACTCCAGTAAAGGTAGTTAATCCAGTCGTCTCTGGGTGACAGGAATGTAAGATCAAAAAGGGCAGATAGTAGTGAAAGAAAGAAAAATATAGACAAGGATGATTTCACGCTTGTGAAAGGGAAAAGAAAAGACAGACAAAGTTTGGGTAAAAACGATTTGAATAAAAATGAACACGATAAAAAGAAATCTAAGAGTAGTTACGGTAAATAGCTAACCTCCCTAACCCAACCTTTAACATGGCTGTAATGCTAGCACACTTTATCAGATTTTGTTATTTGGTTGTCTTTATGAGAGTACTATCATTGAATATAAGGCAAGGTGTTGATAATAAATTAGAGAGTATTTTTAATAGATACAAAAATGTTGATGTATTTAACCTTCAGGAAACAGGTGATATTAGGGCAAGTACAGTCAACAATGTTAAACAAGTATATAATGTAAAGGTTTATTATACAAATGGTCCAAGAAAAGCAATGGGTGTTATTACATTTATATCTGGTAATTCAAAAAACCATAAAGAATTTATAGTTCCAGCTGAGATGCAAGGGCGTTTAGTACATACAAGTATAGATGAAGGTAAATACACTTTTAATATTTTAAATGTGTATGCTCCGACAGGTAATAATCTCTCTGACCAAAAGGATTTTTTTAACAAATTGTCTAATTACTGTAGAGGATTAAAATGTGGTGCAAATGATAAATATATTATTTGTGGTGACTTTAACTTGGTTGAACAAAGGATTGATGCAAAGAACCCAAATTATATCTTAAATAACTATGTTATAGAAAAATTTAATGAAATCAAACAATTACTGAATCTAGTTGATATATTCAGACATAATTAACCGGATAAATGTGTTTATAGTAGAACTGACAATAGAGGTTCAGGAAGCAGGTTAGATAGAATTTATGGAGATGAATATTTCTGTTTTAAATTATTGGAATTTAAACATTTAGTTTATGAAAAATCTGATCATAAAGCTGTAATAATGAATTTACAGATAGATAGGCAGAAATGGGATAGAGGATTCTGGAAATTAAACGAAAGTTTGCTTGAAAATAAAAATTACATTTCTCTTGTTTCAAATTTCATAGAAAACTGGAAAACAGAAAAGGTAAACTATGATATACTACATTGATGGGAGTTACTTAAACAAAATGTGAAAAGAATATCAATTAAGTTTTCAGTTACAAATGCAAAAGTTAAA
>MJUU01009402.1:535-15060 GCA_002080025.1 Modiolus philippinarum
CACGTCGACAAATGTGAACGTAAACATATTGTTATTGTTGCCAATAGAATAAAGACTAGGGTAAAGAAAAATAAAATAAAGGAACAGGCGCGAATCCCGGGGGAGTTTGAAAAGTGGAGGTTCCAATTTAGAAGTAAAAGAAAATGCCGCCGAGCGAAGCAAGGCGCGAAAATTTTTGGATATTTCTTAGTAAAACATCAGGATATTCATTAAAGATACATGATTGTCCAAAAAGGGGGGTACCAACCCCCGAACCCCCCCCCCGTTTTGGATCCGCCAATGAGCAAGATGCCTATGGAAAAGTAAACTTTCTGGATAGAAATACGCGGTAAAAACAAGGGCTGGATTGATAGTAAAAACAACACCTCGACAATGGCAGGGTAAAATATGTATACATACATAATAGAGCTGAATCTAGGGTGAAATTGAGTGCTGTAGTTAGTGGTTAAACCCCAAGACAGGAACATGCAGCAAATGAACAAATGCGAAGATACAAAATATAACAACAAATACCGCTGCCATATCAAGGGCTAGGGTATAGAAAATGTAAAATGTGTTGGAATCATTACATTGCAAAACGAAGACTTGGACTTCAAGACAAAGACAATTCCGAAGGTACAAATAATCTAACTGTACACAATACAGATATTACAAGTGAAATAAAGCAGTAAGGTTATCGATAGACTTAAACAAAGACAGAATAGGTACCTCGACCAAAGCTGGCATGCAAAATACAAAACATAACATATCAAAAGTTAAGGTATGGAAATTAGTAGTAATACACTGAAAACAAAATATTGGACTAAAAGAATAGACAAATATATTTAAATAAATGGTTCGGGAAGCACTTATGCAAATGCAAAGATTGAAATAGTTATTGCAAACAATACAGACAAAACAAAGGCTATGGTTAAAACATTTGGTGTAAGACTACTCGAGAAATGAAGATTACTTAAAGCCAAGGTTTAAATAAAGAATAACAAGAGGCTCTCAAGAGCCTGTATCACTCACCTGGACCACGGCCGACATAGATAAAAGGCATTTCCAATAGGAAAAACAAAACATAAAATTTAGCAGAATACTTTTTTTTTCTAAAATTACAGTATTCTTGTTTGGTTTCCATGGCAACTGAAAGATCCACCATCCATTACAACCCGTAACAGAGCAACATTCAAAAAAAAATTGGGCAGGGGTTCCCCTTATAATCAAGGTAATACATAATGCTGAAATTGAAACATTCAGACTACAATTCAAACTAGAAGTGGGAGCAGTCGCAAACGACAGCTAATCCCCTCGCCCGCTGTTAAGAAATAATAACCCTTATATAATCTAAAGATGTAAAGACGAATGTAGAAGGTACATCCATTTAACAGTAAGATCATTGTGTATAACGTGTAGTATCTCAGATATAAACATTAATAGAAACTTTAACCAAAGTCAGTCAAGTGTAAAATGTAGGTCAGAGTGACCCAATTATCATCTNTTTTTTTGGATGGGACCTCCTAAGGACTATTGTGGCTTAGTTTGGTTCTAATTGGACCAGTAGTTTCTGAGAAGAAGATCTTTGAATGTATATTATAGGGTCCAATGTTAAATCTATGTTCCCGCTGGAGGCCATCTTGGATGAGGTACCGACCATCTAAGGGCCATTGTGACTGAGTTTGGTCATAATTGGACTTGTAGTTTCTGAGAAGAAGATCTTTGAACGTCTTTTCCATAGGGTCCAATGTTANGAAATGTAGGTCAGAGTGACCAAATCAGCATCCGAAGCAGCATCACTCTCCAAGATGCATCTACTGACCAAAGATGATTGATATGCCACATGTAGTTTCTCAGATATGAACCTTAACACAGACTTTAACCAGAGTCTTGAAGCATAAAATGTAGGTCAGACTGACCTTATTATCACCTAAATCAGCATCACTCTCCAAGAAGCATCTACTGACCAAAAATGATTGATGTGCCACCTGTAGTTTCTCAGATATGAACCTTAATGCAAACTTTAACCCGAGTCATTGAAGCATGAAATGTAGGTCAAAGTGACCCAATTATCATCTCAAGCAGCATCACTCTCCAAGACGCATCTACTGACCAAAAATGATTTATGTGCCACCTGTAGTTTCTCAGATATGAACCTTAACGCAAACTTTAACCTGAGTCATTGAAGCATGAAATGTAGGTCAGAGTGACCAAATTATCATCCGAAGCAGCATCACTCTCCAAGGCGCATCTACTGACCAAAGATGATTGATGTGCCACATGTAGTTCCTCAGATATGAACCTTAACGCAAACTTTAACTTGAGTCNGAGTCATTGAAGCATGAAATGTAGGTCAGAGTGACCAAATCATCATCCGAAGCAGCATCACTCTCCAAGACGCATCTACTGACCAAAAATGATTGATGTGCCACATGTAGTTCCTCAGATATGAACCTTAACGCAAACTTTAACCTAAGGTGGGACGAACGGACGGACGGACGGACGGGCGAGATGCTATATCCCCTCCCCAACTTCGTTGGGCGAGGGGATAATGAAAATTCAAAAATTTGGGAAAAAGGTTCCCCTTAAAATCAAAAGGGCCAATGTTAAAACTATGTTCCAGATGGTGGCCATCTTTGATGAGGTATGGACCTGCCAGGTACATTTTTTGGATGGGACCTCCTAAGGACTATTGTGGCTAAGTTTGGTTCTAATTGGACCAGTAGTTTCTGAGAAGAAGATCTTTGAATGTATATTATAGGGTCCAATGTTAAAACTATGTTCCCGCTGGAGGCCATCTTGGATGAGGTACCGACCATCTAAGGGCCATTGTGACTGAGTTTGGTCATAATTGGACTTGTAGTTTCTGAGAAGAAGATCTTTGAACGTCTTTTCCATAGGGTCCAATGTTAAAACTTTGTTCCTACTGGCGGCCATCTTGGATGAGGTACAGACCTGCTGGATACCTTTTTTGGGAAGGACCATCTAAGGACCATTGTGACTAAGTTTGCTTATAATTGAACTGGTAGTTTCTGAGAAGAAGATCTTTGAATGTCTTTCATATAGGGTCCAATGTTAAAACTATGTTCCCCGATGGCGGCCATCTTGGATGAGGTACGGACCTGCCGGATACCTTTTTTGGAAGGGATCATCTAAGGACCATCGTGACTACGTTTGGTTATAATTGGACTGGTAGTTTCTGAGGAGAAGATCTTTGAATGTAATTTTCATAGGGTCCAATGTTAAAACTATGTTCCCGCTGGCGGCCATCTTGGATTAGGTACGGATCTGTCGGATACCTTTTTATGGAAGAGACCATCTAAGGACCATTGTGTCTAAGTTTGGTTATAATTGGACAGGTAGTTTCTGAGAAGAAGACCTTTGAATGTCTTTCCCATAGGATCCAATGTTAAAACTATGTTCCCCACTGGCAGCCATCTTGGATGCGGTACGGACTTGCCGGATACCTTTTTTAAAAGGGAACATCTATGGACCATTGTGACTAAGTTTGGTTATAATTGGACTGGTAGTTTCTGAGAAGAAGATCTTTGAATGTAATTTCCATAGCGTCCAATGACAAAACCATGTTCCCCGCTGGCGGCCATCTTGGATTAGGTACGAACCTGTCAGATACCTTTTTTGGAAGGGACCATCTAAGGACCATTGTGTCTAAGTTTGATTATAATTGAACTGGTAGTTTCTGAGAAGATCTTTGAATGTCCAATGTTAAAACTATGTTCCCCGCTGGCGGCCATCTTGGATTAGGTACGACATGCCGGATACAATTTTTAAAGGGGACCACCGAAGGACTATTGTGACCAAGATTGGTCCCAATTGGCCCAGTGGTTTCAGAGGAGAAGATCTTTGAATGAAAAGTTTACACGGACGGACGGACGGACGGACGGACGACGGACGCCAAGTGATGGCAAAAGCTCACCCTGGCATAGCCAGGTGAGCTAAAAAAGGGTTCTGCTTCGTTTGTGTCACGTGTGCTTTTGTAAGATATCTGATCAGACGGCATTGCTCCGGAAAAGTAAGCATGTTCTGCTTCGTTTGTGGCTCGTGTGATCTTGTAAGATATCTACACTGGCGGCTTTATTAAAAAAGTTAGCACGTTTTTGGCAGGTGCGCTATAAATGGGGTATCTGCTCCGACGGCTCCTCTTCTGAATATTAAGGACGTTCTGCTCATATGTGGCACATGTGTTATCAATATCTTGGATATGTACTCCGACGGCTCTGCGTCAGAATGTCAGGCATTTTTTGTTCCATTTATGGCATATGTCCTATAAATAGGGCATCTACTCTGACGACTCTGCTTTGGAATGGTAAGCATTCTCTACTCCGTTTGTCTCACGTGTGCTCTTATAAGATATTTACTCTGACGGGCATGCTTGGAAATAGTAAGCACAATCTAATCCGTTATGTGTCTTGTCTGTTTTCTACTAAGTTTACTTTATGTCTATAGGAGTCTAGGATGATGTTTATTTCGCTGAACTTGATTACTTTTTATTTAGGGGCCGACTCCGACCTGCCGTTGGGTATGGGGTTTCCTCAACGTTCAATGAAGATCTTATGGTGGCTTTGAGCTGTTATTACTCCCCTTTGGGTCGTTGTCTCTTTGACACATTCCCCGTTTCCCTTCTTTTTTTCTACTAAATGATATCCATTTTTTTATGGCTCAAACATCGCCGGAAAGAGGACTTTCCTATTGTTTCACTGTTCTTATTATCATTTTGTACTTCAGATCATCAATTTTCAATTCTTTCTTGTCATATCTCCAAATTTGCCTATACCAACACATTTCTTTAACTGAAGTATGTATATTTCGGATTTTTTGTGAGAAAATAAGATAAGGTAGTGAAGATGTATGGTCTTGATCTTGGGGCGAACGTACATTTGAACTTAATAAGGGTATTATATAATATAACTCGAGTATCGTTATTTTGAATGGACACAAAGAATAAACGTTTTTCCACTGAAATATAATTGATGTATTTGATATGGGACCGGGTAACGAGTAAGTGGATTATTTTTAATTCACAATTTCTATATGCGTTTGGTATCACAACGCATATATTAACCCTTTAAATATTTTAGTCTGTTTTTATCAAAGTCAAATCGATGTTTTAACAAATATTTCACAGCATCTAGGAAGTACATTTTGGTTACGATCTTTACCATTGGAATCCCTTTTTTCACAATACTTTGCAATTTCCATGCATATATTTTTGATATCGTTTTGCAAGACATAAGTAGGCACAATTTTAAAGAAAACTTATTTTAAGACTTTCCAAAAACCATCAGAATTAAGTTTGTTTATTTCTATAAAAACGGTGATAGACAGCTAATTGTGCAGTCACATGGAACTGAAAACGACAGACCCAAATTTAGGTGTTGTCCTTGTTGTTCATTTTTGTATATGCGTGTGTCTTTATTTTCTTTTCTGTGCCGTGCTCATCACAGCAAATCATATCATGGACGCCTGACGCGTCCGGACGTGTTCAATAATTGAATACCTAATATTCAAAAACTCAACACCCTATGTTCATTTAGTGTTCAGTGTTAGATAAGTGATCAAAATGTTAACAGCTCTGTTCAAAATCTTAACACTTACTGTTCAACAAATTTTAATACACGGTGTTTAAATTATGAGTTTATTGTTATCATCAAAATTAGTAAAGCAAAATGACTTTTGAAAGTATTAATCAAGACTTACTGTTTAAAATCAGTTTGATAACAACTATACGTTACACGATGTCCCCATATATGCGTAAGGGTCTTTTTATTGTTGTACAGTCTAATTGTGAAATCTCCGGGGGTTATTCGTTATTACTTTTGTGACTGTCAGCCATGTTATCTTATTCATAGAAGACTGCTGCATCACCTTTTCGAAAATTGTCCCATTTCGGTTATTATTTCGGTCTTGACTTGTGAGCTGTTCATTTTTTGAACGTTATTTGTTCAGATGACGTTAAATGAAAGTCTGGAATTTAAATGATCTATCCCAGGATGCCAATGATATATCCCAGAATGCCAGTTACCAGAAAAGAAGCGGCAAGTCACGGGAATTTGAAAGTTTGAAGATGAGCAGAAACTTAGAAAGGTACCTACATATTTGTTGAAATACACTATTTATTTCATGATAAGTAACAAGAGAGTTCATAAAACGCAAAACAATACATCGACAGAGCCAAAACTAAACAGAAAAATGAAGTGTTGCAACATGTATAGTTGGGACCTATAATATCGTGGTACTCAATTTTTTCAAGATGACGTCGAAATTACTTTGAAATAACTTGGAACTGCGACACAACAGTACAATGGAACCCGCGATACAACAAGCACTCACTATACACATGGCAAAAACACTACATTTCATACTCATTTGAAAGTAAAAATTTTGTAAACTAGTTTTTACGGAATTAAGTCCTTTCCGGAAGTCCGGATTTGTATTGGCAGTTAATTATCAAGCCGGCAAGCAAGCATGACCGCAATATTCTTGCTTTGATTTGCAATTTTTTTAAACCCTCCCTCCCACACCATAGTTCTTGGCTGGATTGCTTTTGCATCACTTGTATAAGTAATGTATAGATACTAGCGATAAATGATTAAGCCTCAGCATTAATATAAATGAATCGATAATACAATGTATTTTATTAGTTTTTTCTAGTACCCATATGCTATGGGGTTATTAATTATGTTAGACAGTTAGCTATTATAATTGCATTTGATTAATTGTATTCATGTTTTGTTCTTGTTTGTTTATGCAATAATAAATGTTGCACCCAGCGTTGAGTTTCTTTTAGGACTAGANTTTCATACTCATTTGAAAGTAAAAATTTTGTAAACTAGTTTTTACGGAATTAAGTCCTTTCCGGAAGTCCGGATTTGTGTTGACAGTTAATTATCAAGCCGGCAAGCAAGCATGGCCTTGATTTGCAATTTTTTAAACCCTCCCTCCCACACCATAGTTCTTGGCTGGATTGCTTTTGCATCACTTGTATAAGTAATGTATAGATACTAGCAATAAATGATTTAGCCTCAGCATTAATATAAATGAATCGATGATACAATGTATTTTATTATTTTTTTCTAGTACCCATATGCTATGGGGTTATTGTTAGCTATTATAATTGCATTTGATTAATTGTATTCATGTTTTGTTCTTATTTGTTTATGCAATAATAAATGTTGCACCCAGCGTTGAGTTTCTTTTAGGACTAGATGGAGTAAAATACAAATCCTAAGTCAACATTTTATATCAAGAATTGGATTTAATTAGGAATAAAACATTTTGATTCATTGAGAGTTCACACTGTAAGTGCTTTAGTTTTTTGTGTTGTATATGTAATGTTCGTGTGTTTTGTGGGAATGTTGTGTCTTTGGTCTTCCGTCTTTTGGTATTCTTGCTTTTGCCTTGTCTCTGGACTTTGATTTGTGTAATCTTGTGCTTTGTTCTTTCGGTATTCTACTGCCGTTGTTTTGTGTCAAATAATTGTAACAACATCCGAACGCTTTCACATGCCTGACGTGTTGGATATGGAGCTTCTGAATTTACAACTCGTGTAAGAACAGATGTCACAGGAGCTGACAGAGCTGAAGACCATAACAATAATAGTGTCGAGATTGCAGAATATGTAAATTGGAGAATATTGAAATAGTCATATCCAATCGAAACAATTGTGTACAATGTCATCAGATTGAAGTAAAAACATGTTGCATAGAACAATACTATCTCGTGCACAATCAAACTTTCAGTGTTTTAGCTAGACAATCTTAAATTTCTGTCTTATTTTCTGGTGAAGAACCTCAAGTGAATACAATGATGCATTCTCCAGATTTGATTATGATGGAGAAAATCAAAGGCGTTGATGTAAGTAAACACAAACTGTATAAATAATATTGTTACATTCATGGACTGACCTGAAAACACCATTGTTGGTTACAGATTATACAATTTGGGTTTTACTGTAAAAAGCATACAATATTTATAAGATATCATTACTTGGCTTGTTATCAATTCTATCTCATGTTAAAACTTAGAAAAAGTATCAAATCTTTGATTTAGGTGTTGTTTATACTCTCTTTATTGGCTTTACTTGAAGCACAAGAATTTTTTTCATGACCAACATGAAAGGGGCCAACAGATTTACTTTTGTTCGTCTGACAGACCCCGTCCATTACTTTTACTAGTATTTCTAAGTAGATCATGGTATTGCAATAATACTTGGCCAATAGATGTATCTCAATATATGCACTTTAGCGCTGTTACTTAACCCACGGTTGAATGTCTATTAAATTCTTTGGTGATTTTGTATAACATTATATGTGTCATAGACACAGCAACTTTTCACTTTCAATTATAATAAAATTTTGCATTTTTATTTATTTCAGATCTCAAGGATGATGGCACGATGAAGACACTTTAAGCTAACGGAAAAGTACCTCTTCAATTTGTCACATTCAAACATAAGGATTAATAAAATTATTGGGTTTAAAATACCAAGAGACATTGTTTGTAACAGTGCCAGTACTGAGTGGTTACGTATAAAATATTGGACATGGACTACCAAATGTCGCTACGAAGGATTCTTTCAGGCTTTTGTATTGGAAGGACAAGTTATCTGTGAAACCTCAAAGACGTACATTTGCAAGTTCTCTGTGAAGAAATCTAGACTTGGGGACCGACCATTTAACTTGAAGGGGGGGGGGCTATGGTTTTTCTTTAAAAAAAATAATCTGGAGCCGATTTTATGTGAAAAAAATATTTTGGCTGCCAAATTGATGAAAAAAAAAATTTCTGACGGAGGCTCTCTGCCAAAAAAAAATAATGTTAATTTTGAAAAAAAATATTTTGTTGATACACGTGAAAAAAAAATTCTGTCCAGAAAAAAAAACCATAACCCCCCCCTCTTTCAGGTTAAATGGTCGGTCCCTTACACAGTCTTTGTATTGAAGAGTGTAATTAACATGTCAAAAAATTCTTACATTTTTATCTGTTTCCATTTTTTCATAGATATTGTTATATATTGGTTTTTATTTGAAGTAAAGCATTGCAGTAACAAAGACGGCTTATTTATTTGTTCAGTTGAAGGTGCATTGGGGTTCATGTGCTCGATTCTGTAATAAAGACATACTTACCTGAAGCATAACTTTGTATAATATCACACATTTTTCTTTTAAACACTGAATTGTTAATCATTTTCATAGGTGTTATAATAATGAATTTTAGATGCTCATGATTCTATTGAAAAAGTGTTTAATGTAGCCTTTTCAGACTTTTTTGAGTGATATGAAAGAAAGGTGTTTATCTATATTGTTTTAATAAAAATGGTTTTAGTGGTACTTTATTACTACTTTTAAATAAATACTTTATAAGTTTAGTATATTAACGTGTTTGTCTTTGTTTAAACCAAACTAGTATACAAATGGAATGAAGAGATGATGAGGTTGAACGATTTTTTTAATTGCTTGAGTTTGGGTTATATTTTTAATTTGATGGACTTCCACATATTACCTCGTATGTATTCTGCAGTCTGCTATTTGTGATACCTTTTTGAAGAAAAAGAATCATTATTATTTTTATTATTATTATTATTGCAGTGGTTTTCCAGGCAGCTCGAACACTTGTGACTTTGCACAGGTTTAAACACCTTTCATTGAACACCAAAATAAAGTGTTCTTAGGGTGTTTATGGGATGTTCTTAATGTTAACACATAAGCTTTGAACACGTGTAATGTGTTCAAAGAGTGTTACAGGGGCTTTACTAGCGTCCAGATGTTCAGTTCATTAACATCTGGACATGTTCAGATTCTGAACACCAGTGTTAAAAAACAGTACACCTTGCCATTCAAAATATGAACACAAGTGTTCAATAACTGAACATCAAGTATTCAAATAGATGAACACCAAATATTAAAATTTGGAACATCATTACATGTTCAAAAAGTGTTACAAAAATATGTTCTGAAATTTAACGCTTATATTTACAGTGCATGTTATGTTTCTTTGTTTTCCGACGTTGCCATTGTGATTGAATTTTTTGTTTTAGACTGACAGTTTGGTTCTAACTTAATTTACCTTACATTTTGACAATTAAAACTGTTTATTTCACAATATAGAGAAATATGACGGACAGGTGCGAGTCGACTTTGATTTTTTTAATAAATTGTTGACGTACATTGTTGACATTAAATAATATTACAAACGACAGGTGTTTATGTAAAACCATTTTCTGTTAAACCATTTTTCTGAATTTTTAATTTGTCACAGAGAATTAACCGAGGGGACTTTGTTTTTGGCAGTACGGGGCTTCAGCGAGTCAATTGCTGTTTAACAATAGAAGGGATCAGTCAGACCCTCGCTAATTTCTTTTTTTTGTTCGAGTAAGTCTGTTCCGGACTACGAAACATTCAAAACCTGAAACCATACCTGAAGATGCATATTTGTACTGTAAACCAAAGATAAACTTAAACATGAGTTACTCGTGCATGAAATGTGGGGCTACGTGACCTAATTTTTATCAGGAACATTGTGGCATTCCAAAATGCTTCCACCGACAAAGACTTTTCCTCTACCTGCTCTAGTATCGTAGGTCTGGACTTCAACTCTAACTTTTCCTGAATAATTTACGCATAAAATGTCGGTCAATGTGACCTGTTTGTTATCATGAACCTCGAGACTATCCAAGAAGCATGCACTGACAAATTCTACTTACTCTAGTATATCAGATCTGGACTTCACTACAAGAGGCCCTCATAATACAGAAGAGCCAATTCTGGACCAGTGAAAAAAATATTCAGCATTATTTTTTATTTTTTTAAAGGACTTATTTAGATTAACAAAATGAATAAACAAGAGCCTGTATCGCTCACCTGGATCATCCCTGAAATAGAGAGATTAATGGAATTTCCAATCGGGTCCAATGTTCCTGCTTGAGGCCACCTTGGATAGGATGAAGACATGCAAGACATAAATTTTGAAAGGGGCAACCCAAGGACTTTTGTGAACAAGTTTATTTCCAATTGGATTAGTGGTTTCTTGGACCTTCTTCTTTTAGTGGAATCCAATGTAAACCACGTTCCAACTGGTGACCATCTTAAATGAAGAACGAATCTGCAGGATTTCTTACTTGTAGGGACCAACTAAAGACCATTGTGACTGAGATTTGTTCTAATTGCGCTACTAGTTTCCGAGAAGATTTTTAAATGTTTTTTCCATATGGTCAAATGTAAAATTATGTTACTGCTGGCAGCCATATTTGATGAGGTCTTTACATCCCGGATGCCTCTATTTTAAGGTACCATCAAAGTACCACTGCATTCTAATTGGACATGTTGGAGAGGAAATCTTTGAATGTGTTATCCATATGAACGGATTTCAGACCATCTTTCAAAAATAATTTGGACAGGGGTTCCCTGATAATCTACGTAATAAATACTGCTCAAATTAAATATTACTGGGTCCTATCAAAAATATTTCGGCAGGGGTTCTCCTTATTAATAGTGTTTACATATTGCAGAAAAAAAACATAAAATTTAGCAAATACTGTTTATTCTCTAAAATTTCAGTTTTCTTTTTTGGCTTTCATGGCAACTGAAAGCTTCACCATCAATCAGAAGGCATAACAGACTACCATTCAAAAAACATTTGGGCAGGAGTTCAACTTATAATCTAGGTAATACATATTGCTGTAATCAAACATTCTGAGTCCCCTACTCAAATATAATTTGGCAGGGGTTCCCCTTATAATTTTTTTTATACATATTACTGAAATGGTTAATAAAATAGGTAGAATATACATTAAGTTTATTACTTCTTTACTTTTATTTTCTCCTTTTTTTAAATTATTTTCCATAAAATCTTATTTTCAAATTAAGGACAATCCCGAAAAGTGTTTTGATGTATATAATTAGTGCCATTTAATGTATAGTACAAGTTGCAGTATTAAAAATTATTTTTGTGTATAAGCAATAAAACTTTAGCAACTATTTTTGTAATTTAATCATACCAAAAAAATCATACCCGAAAACCGATTTAATTGAACCTTGCAATATCTAAATTTTACAAAATTTTGATTAAAACTAAGGAGTATCTCCCTCATGCATAGCTCTGTCCATAACTGAACTTTGGCTTTTCTATTTAGATGCTTTTCGGCTATTTGTTCTCTATCAGCTTTAACATGTTTTTTGGTTACTAGTATTAGACTTCCAAATTTAGGGTTTATCTGCACTGATGAGACATAAGTTGTCGAAATGCGCATATGCAGAAAATAAATTAACAGTAACTTCGGTATTTTGTTATTTGTTACCAAACATGTGATTTTAGGCTTGAATGCGTTTTAACATTTAACCATAGGGTGCTTCCTGGTTGCTGCCATCTAAGGGTAATTGTGACTAAGTCAGGTTCTATTTGGACCAGTATTTTCTTTAAAGATGATCTTTGAATGTGTTTTCAATAGGGACCAGTGTTAAAACTTAGTTCCCCACTGGGGCCATCTTGGATGAGGCAGGAACCTGCCGGTCAGTGAAAAGGATCATGTAAGGACCTTTGTCACTATGTTTGGTAATAATTGGACTAGTAGTTTCTGCGATAAAGATCTTTGAATGTCTTTTCCTTATGGTCCAATGTTAAACTATGGTTTGCGGCAATCTTGAATAAGGTATGGACATACCGGGTACCTCCTTTGGAAGGGACCATCTAAGGCCATGTTATAATTGGACTGATTATTTCTAAGAAGATCTTTGAAAGTCTTTTCCATATGGTCCAATGTTAAAACTGTTCCCGCTGGCGTTCATCTAGGATGAGGTACGGACCTGCTGTATACAGTGTATAAGAGGGATCATCCAAGAACTATGGTTACCATTTGCAAATGGCCTAGTGGTTTCAGAGGAAAAGATATTTGAATGAAAAAATTACGATGGACGGATGACAGATCGACGCTGCACGCCAAGTGATGGCAAAAGCTCACCCTGACATTTAACCTGAATCAGCCTTGCATTAAATGTAGGTCAAAGTGTCATAATTTTATCAGAAACCTAATGATTGTCCAAACGACACATCTACTGACAAAATATTATTCATTTATCTGTTCTGGACAAAAGCTTAAATCTGAGTCACTCATGCATGAAATTTGGGTCAAAGTAAGCCCACCTGTGGACAAAACCTCATTTATTAAGACGCCCAAACGTAGTTTGGCGACTTATTGTTTTTGCTCCGTTTCTTATTAAGTCTCCCAAACGAAGTTTGGAAAACTTATTGTTTTTGTTGCGTTTCTTATTAAGTCTCCCAAACGAAGTTTGGAAAACTTATTGTTTTTGCTCCGTTTCTTATTAAGTCTCCCAAACGAAGTTTGGAAAACTTATTGTTTTTGTTGCGTTTCTTATTAAGTCTCCCAAACGAAGTTGGGAGACTTATTGTTTTTGTTGCGTTTCTTATTATTAAGTCTCCCAAACGAAGTTGAGAGACTTATTGTTTTTGTTGCGTTTCTTATTAAGTCTCCCAAACGAAGTTGGGAGACTTATTGTTTTTGTTGCGTTTCTTATTAAATCTCCCAAACGAAGTTTGGGAGACTTGTTTTTTTGCGTTTCTTATTATTATTATTCTTCCATTTTTCTTTATTTTCGTCCGGATAAAGTTGTCCGAAGCAGATCTCAGAGACCATTGGACCTAGAGGTTTCAAACTTTGCAGCATATTAGCCCTATGTATCTAGATGTACAATCATTAAATGATCATGGGGTCCAATAAGGGTGCTTTTGGGGGTATTAAAAAGGGTAGGGGTAGTCCTATAGTAACCCTATTGGAAAATGAAATTTTGAATGATTTTCATCATATTTTTCATTGTTTCTCAAAAACTAGAAACACTAGCTCCATGAAACTTCATGGGAAAGTTGAGGGTCATGTAAGAAAGGGTTCCACAGCCATTGAAACCATACCAAAAAATGGAAATTTTGGGAAAATAGTAGTTGATAAAAGTATTTTAATTACAGCAATATGAATTACTTAGATTATAAGGGGAACCCCTGCCAAATTTTTTTTTGGGGGAAAGGGTCTGAAATTCGCTGCAATGGACAAAAGAACACTTGGTTGCCATGGAAACAAAACCAGAATAAGAAAAAGAAGGGAAACGGGGAATGTGTCAAAGAGACAACGACCCTAAGGGGAGCAATAACAACTCAAAGCCACCATAAGATCTTCAATGAACGGTGAGGAAACCCCACACCCAACGGTAGGTCGGAGTTGGCCCCTAAATAAAAGAGTAATCAAGTTCAGCGAAATAAGCATCTTCCTAGACTCCGATAGACATAAAGTGAACTAACTAGAAAACAGACAAGACACACAAAGGCTTAATAAATTTCCTGACTTAGGACAGGCGCAAACCTGCTGCGGCGGGGTTAAACTAGTTTTATTGGGCCCAAACCTTCCCCTATAGCCAATGTGATAAATAAAAAAACGATCGTAACAACAGTAAAATTCAGTTGGCAATAGGACTGAGTCAACTGTGAAAAATGAAACTGAAAGAACTAAATATATGGACATAAAC